>JASGYR010000015.1:0-130685 GCA_030068185.1 Colletes collaris | reverse complement strand
CCGGCCAGACAGGCGAGGTTTTTGTCGCGTAGAATCGAATTAAGACCGGCTGTTCGCATTTAAAGACTAATAAACGAAAATATATATAACGTGCTTGACGATTACTTTTCCATCCTCCTATTCCCTCGTGATCCGGACCCTGTTAGACGAGGTTCTCAAATCAACGTTTGAGCCCCCTCCACAATCTAACAATTTTTAATTATATAATTATTTAAAAAGAATTCGTTAAATTAGTAATAACATTAAATCTGTCTCATTTTAAAATTATTGTTAATAATCAATATTTTCTCAGTAGATGTCTCAAATGTAAGAATAGATCTTTTAAATCTACTATAAGTAACTAAACAATTACTTCTAATGAATTATTATATTTTAATTCCACAAATAATACCAATAAATTCAATAAATTTATATAATTATACATTAATTATTGTTTTTTATTATTATAATTATAATTTATTTTATGAAATATTATACAGATAATAAATTAGATTCTAAATTAAGAATAAAAATTTGTTTTTATAAATGATAACTAATTTATTTAGTATTTTTTGATCCTTCAGCAAATATTTATTTATCAAATAAATTGATTTATAGTAATAATAGTATTAATATTTATTCCATTAATTTATTGATTAAAATTATTTTTATAGTTATAATTGAAACTATTAGAAATATTATTTGTCCGTGAACATTATCAATTCGATTAACTACCAAAATATATTAGCTGGTCATTTTATTATTATCTTTAATAGGATCATCAATAAATAATTTATTTTTATTAATTTTACCTTTAATAATTATTATTCAAAATATATTATTTATTTTAGAAATTTCAGTATCCAATAATTCAATCATATGTGTTTTTCAATTTTAAGTTTATTATATTTTAATGACTGTAATTAAACTTAAAATGTTAAATTATAATCATCCTTTTCATTTACTTACTTTAAGTCCTTAACCATTAATAACTTCATTATCTTTTTTTAATAAATTTATTTATAAGAATTTTAAATTGATTTATATTTAATAATTTAATATTTTTATTATTTAATTGAATTAATTTATTAATAATCAATGATGACGTGATGTAATTCCTGAAAGAACTTATCAAAGATGTCATACATTAAGTGTGTTAAATATTGTTAGGGGGAGTAGGTTTGAAAAAACCTCGCCTAACGGTGGTCCGGATCGTGAGGGAAGGAACGTCGAGAAAAGAATACAAGTTTTAATTCTAATTTTCGCTTAGCTCAGATCGACTCGACTAAGCCTTTTATTTTGATAGTTTGTAAAACAGAGATTATAATTCGTCTGCCCGGCCACACGCGCCGCTGCAGTTAATCCTTTGTTCGGTAAACTCTGGAACAGAAAAAGAGACACGAATAGGCGTTAAATACCTGTGAACGCATGAGTCACGCTGTGTGTCTTACTTTCTTCACCGCGCTCGTCTGGTCTGTGCTTGTCGCACCCAGGGAGCGGGGATCTCAGCACCGCCGCGATGCGCAGCTAAGCTAGTGGACTGTATGCGTGAGCGTTCCCGTTAAATCGGGAATCGCTTGCTTATTATGTGTCGTGTACGAGATTTCTGCACGTCTAATTTCACGACTGCAATTTCTGACTGCAATTTATGACTTTGATGTATGACTGTCGTGCAGGAAAAGGTGATCCGGAGGGGAGGTTGTAAGGCTCTAACCTTTCCAGCCGGTCCCCGGCCCTTCACCGCCTTCGTAAGTGCGTACGGCACTGTGTGGTGCAGGCTTGTCAACGGCGCCTCCTAGGGTCGACTTTACGGTTGGGCCTGAGACCACGTTGCTTTGTCGGATGCTCCGTTCCTACGCACAGGGACCGTACTCCCTGGAGATTTTATAGACGTGTCCTAGCTTTCGCCGATAGGCTGGGGTTTCAAAATATGTGCCTCGCTTCGACTGGAAGACAGCAAATCCACCCAGGGTATGATTCACCCTGTATAGGGTGGGTTCAGAAGCCGTTTCTGACGGTCAATTGGAGGAAGGAGTTCGTACCTCGATCCTCTAGTGCACGCACCTATAAATTGGGATGAGCTTAGCCCTCTATCCTGGGGAAACGATTGATTCCACTCAGGGTTTCTTCCCACACCTGTTTATGGATCGATTCCCCCGGAAGCACTCGAATTACTTCGAGCCTATTCCGAATTAATTAAGTCTGCTTACAGAGCTCGGTCGTGTACCGACTGGCTCGATACTATAACTCGCAAATAATTCCTTTGCCTCTCCGAGGGTAGTCGAAGAATTCGACTCGGGTCGGATAGCTCGAATTATTTGTATTTTCGACTGCTGTGTGTGTTCGTATAACGAATTGCTCGTGGCAGTGGTTTGATTAGCGAGTGACGGATGAGCACGAGCTGCCAAAGTGAGCGCGCCTGAGTGGGGAGAGTCTTCCGTCACGCGGCGCTGTCGCCGTGTCTCTCGCCCCGTCTCTGTCTATTATATAGTTTTCGTACCTTCTCTAAACTCAGGCGTTTAAACCGGGCTTGTTTCAAAATTGAGCGTTAATTAATCGTTCGCGTGACTTTGCAGAAAACCTCGAGAACCGTGTTTTTCTGTCCTCTAATATTTTGAATAGCGGACGCGTCGACCTAGAATCTTCCTGGTCGGTCGCGTAACCGAAAACTAAACCGGGTAACGAATTGTTTCGGATTTAAATTAACTATCGCATTTTTAATCGATATTTAAACAAATATAATAAAATTTAGCTGAATTTTATTTATTATTTCAGAATTATTTTTTTTCCTTTCTTTATTTTGAACTTATTTTCCCAGATGTATTTCTCCAAATATTGAAATTGGTAGTAGTTAACCTTTTTTTTTTTTTTTTTTTTTTTTTTGTCGGGGGAGAAAATCTTTAGAAGACTCCTCCCCAACCTCTTTGGGGAGAGAGGCGGGAGGGGTGTGTAAATTCCCGCGCCCACTATAACGGGCGCGGGACCTACCCACTAAAAACCCCACGGTGACCCTTCCGCATGATTTGGGAGGATACCGGGAATCGCTGGAAGCATACTTCCGGTATCCTCCCCGTGCCCGCGCTTTGCGCCCACCCGCGGGGGGAGAAACGGTCCCCCCGGCAATCGCCCTGTCTCATAGCGGCAGGACGAGGCCACTTCGTCCTGCCGCCAATCGTCCCGGGGCCGAGTCTAGTGGCGGCTGCGAGCCCCAACTCGCAATCGCCCGCGACCCCGTGTCCCCAACCCTCGGCGGCCCGGTGTTGCAGCTAATGTGCGCACCCAGGCCACCGGAGGGTGCTGCTTCCAGGTGCGCCGGACCCGGATAGGAGGCAGCTGCCAACCCATCCGGTCCGGAGCCTACGCCGCCTGGAGGAGGGCCTCCCTATCAGGACCCCCCTCCCAGCCTGGGTCATGCGCCACGCCGGGAGCCGCCCGCGTCGCCTGACGCCCAGGCGACGCTCTCTCGCCACCAAACGAGCGGGAAGCGAGCCTCAGCACGCCGCTGACGCTCGCGCTCCTTTCCCCGCGGTCTCCTTCTGCCGGCATTACGCTCGCAGAAGGAGGCCACGGCCCTCCACTTCTCCTCGCTGCCGAGCATGGCGCGCACCATGCCCGGTAGCGAGACATCGCGTGCCCGATGACGCCGACCAGGACACGGCGCTCCCCTCGCACGCAGTGCATACCTCTAGGGTATGTTCCGCCGTGTCCTGCTCTGAAGCGTCACAATGGCAGGAGACGCGCCGTCGGCTCCTTTCCTTATCCGGCACAGGTATCTCCCGAAGCTGCCATGTCCCGAGAACACCTGTGCCATCCTGTAAGTGAGGCATCCATGACATCTGTCCGTAGCCACTCACTCAAAAGTGGCCGAACAGCCCTGAGATGTCCGGTGCCCGCGGTAGGCAGAGCCAACCGCTCTTGCCACGCGTGCACCACGGACTGCCGGGCCGGGCGCTTCAACTCTCGCCCCCAAAGCAGGTTCCTCCTGCACACCCGGGACCGCCCCACACCCGCGCGACGGTCGACGCGGTGGCGATATCATCATCGCGTGCGATCAGCGCGAGGAGATCCATGGGCGGCATCGCCGCCTCATGCGACACGGTCTGGTACTCCGCGGACGACCCTTAGAGCCATCCGCCTCTGCACCCGGACGCAGCATAGTCATGCTGCGCCGGGAGGCCGCCAGGTCGTCGCGCCCAGACGGGGCTCCGTATAGGACCACCGACTGAACCATTGCCACATAGAGGCGGCGACTCCAAATGCACTGATCCCGTGAGTATGCCCGCACTGAGTCTGTGCGTCGAGTCGCACTGCAGTGCAACGGCACGACCAGCCAATCTGCGGCTTCTCTTTACTCGTTCCAACAGATTGACCGATTGGCACGAGGATTTGCACTGCGAAGCCCGACAGCACGTTTTTCACTGCACGAATTCACTACTCGATGTGATTCGCAGCAATATTTGAAATACGTGGGGGCAGAACCGACGACTCCGTTACCTCTCCGGACAGGTGCTCCTCTAAGCGTTACTCCGGAGGGATCTGTAGAAGTAAGGAGAAGCGAAGTCCGAAGAAGTCAGACGTCCTAAGTGGACGTCGACCTGACTACATGCGAGCGCCCACCTGGAGATACACCACGTAGGTGCCTCCCTTCGGTGTCTCCTCAGCCCGAAGATGGCAATCACAAAGAAGCGTGTAGACGGATACCGTCTACACTTCTTTTGTGTTTCCTATCGTTTATACGTTAGAAACGACCGTTCAATTCTGCACCGGGATGGTCGAGCACCCCTTGAAGGTGTATTCTCGAGCCCCAGAATTGCAGTGCATTTGCAGCTTACTCAAGGTTATGAGTGCACTTGTGCGAACCGGAATACGGTTCACGTAATATGTAAAAATGGGAATAAATTCCACAATTTGTCGAGTCTTATGAATTCGCCCAGCTGTGCGTGGGCAATCGATTAACGCACGACAAACTGAACGACTGCTCGAGACACTCTTTACAAATGTAGTCTATATTCGTAATTCGAAAGAATATTTTCTTTTCGGATTGTATTCGAGTTCTGGACGGACACGATCGAGAGCCGATGTGTTCAGGGCAGAAGTCGGTTTTAGATTTGTGACGATTGACAGCCGAAGACGTCGCCGTGGTACGCTAATTAGTCGTCCCGTGGCGCTGTCTAAGAAATTTCGGCCGTCTATCTTTGTCAGATTATCAACGCGCTACTCTCTCACGGTACTGACGTCACCAACACCGTTGTAGCACACTCGAATCAGAAGGTAATGAGCCGTTACCGATACCAGAAAACCAATAATACACGCGTTTTTCTATCACTGCTCGCTGTGTACAAATTCAATTAGAGATAATCTCTTTGTTATTGTACGCTAACAGGATTAACGGTAATTGCGACCGAGGATAATCGTTCGGCATTATGCAATCTTTAAACAATAATTCTAATCATCCTTTTTCTATAAAAATTTCATATTTATATATTAAATTAAATAAATTTTTATAACTATATTTAAATATAAATAAAGAGAAAAAAAATATTGATATAATAATAAAATTTAAAAATTTTTTATATTTATATATATTATTATTAAATGTTATTAATCCAATTCAAAAACCATAAAAAATAAAATTTTTAAATTATTAATTTATCTGATATATATATTAGTTAGATAAGGTTTATAGCTTAAATTAAATACATTATATCTAAAAATAAAATTAAATATTAATAATATGTTAGGAGCCAGGGGCGTGCCGCGCGCGTGGCCTCCGTGTGCGAAGAGAGAGTATGGAATATGGTATCAATTCCTTAATTAGGTGTACGGACGAACCTGATGCGAAATCGGGGAGCTGTTAGGAGGTTGGAAACAAACGCAGACGATCTCGATGCGTAATCCCGAGGAGCTGCTGGGAGGTTGGATAAGTCACAGACGTACCTGATGCCAAAAATCAGGGAGCTGTAGGATACGGACGAAATCCTGATGCGAAATCAGGGAGCCGCTAGGATGGTAATAAATTGACGTGGACGAACCTCGATGCGTAATCGAGGAGCCACTAGTTGTTAGAATTTGTATTTGGATTCGGGATATGTTAGCATTCGACCTCGTAACTTTCAATTATTAAATATGTCGGAATCCACAACAGTTGTTGTTGTTCTAATTGAATGTTACTTCAGTTTGTGGTAATAAAGTTTTATTGCCCTTATCGATTCTTAAATTTTATCGATGCAAAGAATGTCATCGGAAACGCAAACGTACGTCAGGTTGGCGTTGACGTTTGAATGTAGCCTTTGAAGGTAGCCGAGTTGGTTGTCTGGTTACCGAAACTTTTAGAAAAAGGGTGATCAGACGGAAAGGTTGTGCGAGAAAATCAAAATAGAAATCCTTGCAAAGGACTCATTAGTTTACGTTGAGCATTCTTTCGTTTCGTTTAAGTGTTTGAGTTAATTATTAGTTAAAATTTATTTAGTTCGAAGTTTAGAAAAATGCATATGATAACAAGACAAAGGCTTGGTCGCCCGAGAGGACCAAATGCTAACCGCCCTAGGGAAGTGGTTCATGATTCCGCTTCTCCGACGACAGAAGTGGGATATCCTCGGGCACAAAGAGAGTCAGATGCAAATTGCGAACATCAGCCGCATGAAAATGTGCCCATTCAAGACAGCGCGTATACGATGCCGCAGTCGGGTGAGGTGTTGCTTCGAACACTTCTGGAAGCCCACAACCAGAATTTAAGAAGTCTAATTGATGGAATTAAATCCTCTTTCAAGTAAGGGACATGTTTGTTTGCCTATTTTCGACCCTGACAAGCCTGATGCCGATCCGCGAGCATGGTGTGCTACCGTGGAGCTGTGCTTAACCGATCAGGACTTGCAAGGCGGAGCCCTGGTCATGGCAATTAGTCGTGCTTTGAAGGAGTGCATCATGGTTGTCCCAAGTTTTGTTTGCTGGAATGACATGGCCTGAATTTAAACAACAGTTTTTGGTTCATTACGACTGTGTTGAAACTCCCGCAGCTACACTCATCAACCTGCTCAACGACCGATCTAAGGAAGGAGAGTGTCTAGCTGCATATGCAGCGCGGCTTATGACCATGCTCACCTTGCGATGGCAGAGTTTATCTACAGAGCAGATTGCTGTAGCAATGGTTCTGGCGCACACGGCTCAATTTGATAGACGACTCCAGAGATTAGCCTTTACCACAGAAATCAATTCAAGGGACAAGCTACACCATGAGCTACAGGCATTTTCATTTCTGAAGAGGAAGGATGCTCCAGCGGACAATAAGCGATTCAAATCGTTTCCACCTTCAAAAAACACTTGTTACTTTTTGCGGAAAGCCGGGTCATCGGATTAAGGATTGTCACTTCAAGAGGGATGCGAAGAGGACCACAAACGTCATTTCTTCAATAGCGACTTCGGGGAATTGCGCTCTTCTCCGAGCTTAATATGTTTCCGCTGCGGTGCAACTGGTCACTATGCTTCCAGAGTGTCACCAAGTAGCTGGCAAGGGTAGCGGCGGTGCTAGCAGCAGCAGAGATTTTAACAATGCAGCTACGTCAAATACGGTTCAGCGACGGGTTGATGTTTGTCAGATAGGTAACCCTAGTGGAAAACTGGTCTGCAATGGTGAGTCGTTTCTTTTCCATTATGACTCTGGTGCCGAATGCTCTCTCATTAAAGAAAATGTTGCTTCAAAATTTTCTGGTAAGCGATTTTATGAAAATGTGATGCTTACGGGTATAGGGCAGCCGTCGATTTTTAGTACTGTTCAAATTTTGTCGACGGTCCAAATTGATTATTTACATTTAGAAAAACTTTTCCATCTAGTCCCCGATAATTTCTTAAAAAATGACATTTTGGTTGGCCGCGAAATTTTAAATCAAGGTTTTAGTGTAAGCATGACCTCTGATAAAATAGTTCTTACACGACATAAGGAAATGAAAGAAATCAACGTATGCGAGGTAAAAGATTCAGACAATAATTAAACCAATAAATATTAAATATTAGATTAAATGAAATATTAGAACAGTATTCCGATTCTTTTCCCAGGGGAATAGCTAAATCTCGTGTTAGCTCGGGACAGTTAGAGATCCGACTTATTGATCCTTGCAGAATTGTTCAGCGCCGACCATATAGGTTGAGTCCTGAGGAGAAGGAAGTAGTTCGAGGAAAGATTCACGTGCTGTTAGATGCTGGTATAATCAGGCCAAGCTGTTCGCCTTTTTCAAGTCCAATACTGTTAGTAAAGAAAAAAATGGTTCTGATCGAATGTGTGTGGATTCACTGTGTGAACTCAATAGTAATACTATTGCTGACCGGTACCCTCTTCCATTAATCTCCAGATCAGATAGCTAGATTAGGAGGTGCTCGGTGGTACTCCAGTCTTGATATGTTGAGCGGTTATCACCCAGATCCCTGTAGAAGCCAATTCTATTCAGAAAACGGCCTTCGTTACTCCTGAAGGTCAATGGGAATATTTGACCATGCCATTTGGGTTAATGAATGCTAGTTCGGTCTACCAGCGAGCTATTGTAAAGCCCTCGGAGATATGGCATTTAGCTTCGTTTTATGATATATCGATGACGTTTTGGTGTTGTCCACTACTTTAGAAGAAAGGTCTAGAGCGTATCCGTATGGTATTGGGTGTGTTGACAAAGGCTGGTTTTTCTTTAAATCTCGCTAAATGTTCTTTCCTTAAGAAACGTATCGAATTTTTAGGTTATGTGGTTGAGAATGGGAAATGTATCCAAATCCTTGCAAAAGAGAAGCCCTAACAAAATTACCTCCACCTAAGACTGTCTCTCAACTTAGGCAGTTTATTGGGCTGGCTTCATATTTTAGGCAATTCGATCCTCAGTTCTCTCTGACCATGACCCCGCTGTTTAGGCTCACAAGCTGCAAAAATAATACTCTCGTTTGACAACCAATATTTGAGGAAATACGACAAAAAATAATTGCGCGTTTAACAAGCGAACCGGTGTTAGAAATTTTTAAACCAGACCTTCCGATAGAATTGCATACTGATGCAAGCTCGGATGGGGTTGGTGCGATGCTGATTCAAAAAGTGGATGGTAAACAACGCGTGGTCGAGTACTTTAGTCGTCGTACTTCCTCAGCCGAATCGAAATATCATTCGTATGAATTGGAAACCTTGGCTGTGGTCTATGCAGTGAAGCATTTTCGACATTATCTTTATGGTCGAAAGTTTGTGGTTATCACTGATTATACCTCGGTCAAGGCCTCCAAGAATACAAGAGATTTGTCTCCACGTGTGCACCGTTGGTGGGCTTACTTGCATTCCTCTAATTTTGATATCACTTATCGTGAGGGTAGTCGCATGAATCATGTAGATTTTCTGTCAAGAAGCCCTCTTCCCATTGAGTCCCAAAATTTTAATTATCGCGTCGAACAAAGACGAGTTGATCTGGCTAAATTATCAAAGGAATGGTTACAGGCAGAGCAGGAAAAGGACGAAGAAATATCTAAGATTGTGTCTGATATACGAAATGAAATGTTACCGGAAGAAATTCGAAAAACCTATGAGTTTCGTTCTAATATCCTTTGCCGTAAAATTCAACGGAATGGTCGTACTCGTTGTCTTCCTATTGTTCCACGGGCGTTTAAATGGTCGGTTATCAATAATGTACATGTGTTAGGGGGAGTAGGTTTGAAAAAACCTCGCCTAACGGTGGTCCGGATCGTGAGGGAAGGAACGTCAGGAAAAGAATACAGATTTTCAATTTAATTTTCGCTTAGTCGAATGACTCGACTAAGCCGTTTATTTTGATAATTTTGGAAACAAACATATAATAATTGTCTGCCCGGCCAGACGCCGCTGCAGTTAATCCTGTTTGGTAAACCTGTAACAGAAAGAGACACGAATAGGCGTTAAATACCTGTGAACGTGAGTCACGCTGTGTGTCTTACTTTCTTCCGCGCTCGTCTGGTCTGTGCTTGTCGCACCCAGGAGCGGGGATCTCAGCCACCGCGATGCGCTTCTAAGCTAGTGGACTGTATGTGTGAGCGTTCCCGTTAAATCGGGAATCGCTTGCTTATTATTGTCGTGTACGAGATTTCTGCTCGTCTAATTTCACGACTGCAATTTCTGACTGCAATTTATGACTGTAATTTATGACAGTAATTTATGACTGTAATTTATGACTGTCGCAGGAGAAGGTGATCGGAGGGAGGTTGTAAGGCTCCAACCTTTCAGCCGGCCCCAGCCCTTCACCGCTTTCGTAAGTGCGTACGGGCACTGTGTGGTGCAGGCTTGTCAACGGCGCCCTTAGGTCGACTTTACGGTTGGGCCTGAGACCACGTTGCTTGTCGGATGCTCCGTCCTACACGCAGGGACCGTACTCCCTGGTGATTTTGGGTCGTGTCCTAGCTTTCGCCGATAGCTGGGGTTTAAAAATGTGTCCCGCTTCGACTAGAAGACGGCAAATCCACCCAGGGTATGATTCACCCCGGTATGGTGGGTTCGAAGCCGTTTTTGACAGTCAATTGGAGGAATTAGTTTGTACCTCGATCCTCTAGGGCACGATGATCCCACTCAGGGTTTCTTCCCACACCTGTCTATGGGATCGTTTCCCCGGAAGCACTCGAAGAACTTCGAGTCTATTCCAAATTAAATGAACTTTGAGTACCGAGGCTCGGTCGTGTACCGACTGGCTCGATACGATAACTCGCGAATAATTCCTTTGCAACTCCGAGGATAGTCGAAGAACTCGACTCGGGTCGGATTGCTCGAATTATTCTGGTATGCAACTGCTGAGCGTGTTCGTATACCGAAGTGCTCGTGGCAGTGGTTTGATAGCGAGTGCCGGACGAACACGAGCTGCCAAAAGTGAGCGCGTGAGTGGGGAGAGTCTTCCGTCACGCGGCGCTGTCGCCGTGTCTCTCGTCCGTCTCTGTCTATTATAGAGTTTTCGTACCTTCTCTAAACTCGGGCGTTTAAACCGCTTGTTTCAAAATTGAACGTTAATTAATCTTTCGCGTGACTTTGCAGAAAACCTCGAGAACCGTGTTTTTCTGTCCTCTAATATTTTGAATAGCGGACGCGTCGACATAGAATCTTCCTGGTCGGTCGCGTAACCGAGAAACAAACCGGGTAACGAATTGTTTCGCATTTAAATTAAATTTCGCATTTTATTCGATATTTAAACAACATGAATCTATAATGCATTTAGGTTGGAAGAAAACATTAGAAAAGGTGTATGATCATTATTGGTTTCAAGGAATGGCAAAGTACGTACGCAAATTTGTCGACAATTGTATCACTTGCAAAATCTCTAAACCAAGTTCCGGGCGGGTTCAAGCAGAATTACATCCAATCCCTAAGGTCGCTGTAAATTGGCACACTGTTCATTTAGATGTTTCTGGCAAGCTAAGTGGTAAAAACAATGTTAAAGGGTATGCATTTGTCCTTATTGATGCATTTACTAAATTTGCAATATTGCATCACTCAACCAGTATTGATAGCAACACTAGCATAAGAGCTTCAAAATCTTGGGTGGCGCTGTTTGGTGCCCCTAATAGGTTGATTACTGATCAAGGTCATTGCTTTGCTAGCAAAGAGTTGTCAAGCTTTTGCGCCAAACATAATATCCAATTACATCTTATTGCCACCGGTGGTAGTCGGGCTAATGGACAAGTAGAAAGGGTTATGAGCCCTCTTAAAAGTATGTTGACAGCTGTGGAAGTTAGTAAAGATCATTCTTGGCAAGATGCTCTTGGTGATATTCAACTTGCCCTGAATGTAACGGTCAATCGGGTGACCAAAGCAAGTCCTTTAGAATTAATGTTGGGAAAGGTCGCCAGACCCTTAAACTTAATGACAGTAGATGTTGATGATCCAGTAATGAATATTAATGAAGTGAGAGAACAGGCGACACAGAGTATGAACGAAAATGCTAACTGTGACAAGGAAAGATTCGATAGTACCAAGGCTCGGTTACAGAAATTTTCTGTTGGAGATTATGTTTTATTAGAAAATGAAGAAAGAAATCAAACAAAATTAGCTGCTAAATTTAAAGGACCTTTTAAAATCATTGATATGTTGAATGGAGACAGGTATTTATTAAGAGCTTTGAATTCAAATCGAGTTTGCAAGTATCCCCATGACCGAGTGAGAAAAATGCCGAATCAGCAAGTTCCGATATAATCGGACCGGATGGGGTGGCAGTGCCTCCTGTCCGGGTCCGGCGCACGGAGCGGCACCCTCGGTGACCTGGTGTGGCCGTTAGCTGCCGGCCTCAGAGGGGTAGAAACGGGGTCGCGGGCGGTTGCGAGTTGGGGCTCGCAGCCGCCACTAGACGCGGCCTCGGGACGGATGGCGGCAGGACGAAGTGGCCTCGTCCTGCCGCTATGAGACAGGGCGATTGCCGGGGGACCGTTTGTCCCCCGCGGGTGGGCGCGAAGCGCGGGCACGAGGATACCGGAAGTATAAGCTTCGAGCGATTCCCGGTATTCTCCCAAATCGTGCGGAAGGGTCACCGTGGCGTTTTTAGTGGGTAGGTCCCGCGCCCGTTATAATGGGCGCGGGGAATCCCACACACCCCTCCCCGCTCACCCCAAAGAGGTGGGTGGGAGTCTTTCGAAGATTTTCCGCACGAAATAAAAAAAAAGTTCCTATAGAATTAGTAAGAGACTTTGCTGAGGCAAATGTTAATGATGTTGGTTCTGATGGATCTCAGTAGACTGGATTTAAACACAAACTCACTGCTATTGACTGCACCACAGCGTTGTAGCGTTGTGGCGGGAGTCAAGTACAACCGAAGGACTGTGTTGTAGAACATGTGAACGTGATAACTAAAAAAGTTACACAATACTGCCGAAGGACTGGCAGGGCAGCTGAAGGACTAGCTGCGGCAAAGTGACCGAAGGACTGGTTCACCTTGCGCACATGTAGAGCGAAGTACTGGTCTGAGCTTCAGTGAGGAGTGTGGTGTTGTCAAAACGATTGAGCTTGGATGAAGGTTGCAATGATTTACACGGAAACTTGCTGATCTATGTTAGTTTTAAGTTAGTAATAAATAGTGTATAAGAATTTGAAGCAAAATTCTCGACTCTAATGTGTCGAATATTTTCGACTCTAGTGTGTCATAGCAGCCTATCTAATCATTATTCGGAATACTCATTTACTTCAGATGATCACACAAGTGAGTGCCCGAGGACGGGTAACTGTCAAGATGGCCGTGTCGGAATTCATTAAACAGTAGTTGTTGTTCTAATTGAATGTTACTTCAGTTTGTGGTAATAAAGCTATATTGTCCCTTATCGATTCTTAAATTTTATCGACGCAAAGAATGTCTGAAGGTAGCCGAGTTGGTTGTCTGGTTACCGAAACTTTTAGCAAAAGAAGAGAATTGAAAAAGGGTGATCAGACGGAAAGGTTGTGCGAGAAAATCAAAATAGAAATCATTGCAAAGGACTCATTAGTTTACGTTGAGCATTCCTTCGTTTCGTTTAAGTGTTTGAGTTAATTATTAGTAAAAGTTTATTTAGTTCGAAGTTTAGAAAAATGCATATGATAACAAGACAAAGGCCTTTTTTTTTTTCTTTTTTTTTTTGTCGTGGGGAAAATCTTCGAAAGGCTCCCTCCCACCTCTTTGGGGAGAGGCGGGAGGGGTGGGTGGGATTCCCCGCGCCCATTATAACGGGCGCGGGACCTACCCACTAAAAACCCCACGGTGAGCCTTCCACACGATTTGGGAGGATACCGGGAATCGCTCGAAGCATACTTCCGATATCCTCCCCGTGCCCGCGCTATGTGCCCTCCCGCGGGGAGACAAAGTGACACCCCGGCAATCGCCCTATCTCATAGCGGCAGGACGAGGCTACTTCGTCTTGCCGCCATCCGTCCCGGCGCCGCGTCTAGTGGCGGCTGCGAGCCCCAACTCGCAACCGCCTGCGACCCCGTTTCTACCCCTCGGCGGTCGGCAGCTAATGTCCGCACCAGGCCACCGAAGGTGCCGCTCCGTGCGCCGGACCCGGACAGGAGGCACTGCCACCCCATCCGGTCCGACCCTACGCGGCCTGGCGGGAGGGGCCTCCTATCAGGACACTCCTCCCAGCCTCGATCATGCGCCACACCGAGGGGCACGCCGCTGACGCTCGCGCTCCCTTCCCGCGATCTCCTTCTGCAGCATTACGCTTTCGCAGAAGGAGGCCACGGCAATCCCCTTCTCCTCGCTGCCGAGCATGGCGCGCACCATGCCCGGCAGCGAGACATCCCGCCCGATGACGCCGACCAGGACACGGCGCTCCCCCTCCCACGCAGTGCACACCTCGAGGGTATGTTCCGCCGTGTCCTACTCAGCGTCACAATGGCAGCAACGCGCCGTCGACTTCTTCCCTATCCGGCACAGTTATCTCCCAAAGCTGCCATGCCCCGAGAACACCTGTGCCATCCTGTAAGTGAGGCTTCCATGACATCTGTCCAGCCACTTACTCAAAAGTGGCCGAACAGTCTCGACTGTCCGGTGCCCCGCGGTGGGCAGAGCCAACCGCTCTTGCCACGCGTGCACCACGGACTGCCGGGCCTGGCGCTTCAACTCGCCCCTTGCAGGTTCCTGCACACACGGGGCCGTCCCCACCCCCGCGCGACGGTCGACGAGGTGACGATCCATCTTCGCGTGCGACCGCGCGAGGAGATCCATGGGCGACACATTCCCACATAGAGGCGGCGAACTCGGCCCGCCGGGCCCCCAGGTTGGGCAGAATCCGGCCCAAAGCCCCGACCATCCTGTCCAACCGGGGGACCAGGCAGCGGAAGTGCTCCTCGAAGCGCCAGTGGCTATCGAGGATCAGCCCCAGATACCTCATCTGGGGCTTCACCTCGATATTAGCCTCACCCACGCGGATCAGAGGGGTGGCGGATCCTGCCGAGGTGAATGGAACGCTATCACCTCGGTCTTATGGACCGCCACCGTCATCCCCATCCCTCTGATCCGGTCGACGACGCGTTGCGCCCCTCCTCCGCGAGACGCTTGGCCCTCCCCCAGTGCGCCCCGGCGGCCAGCACCAGTGTGTCATCTGCATAACACACGGCGCTGACGCCGTCGGGGAGGTCGGCCCGCAACACTGCGTCGTACGCGATGTTACACAGGAGTGGACCGAGGACCGACCCCTGCGGAACCCCGCAGTACACCTCCCTCCGCATATGCCCATACCGGCCCGGATACTCGATCCACCTGCCGCGGAGATAATCCCCGATGACCGCCCTTGAGACAAGGGGGGGGGGCCCGATGATATTCGAGTCCCCTCCTTATCTCCTCCCAGGGCAGGGTGTTTAAGGCGTTGGCAATATCCAAGGATATTGTCAAAGCCACCCCTCCCCGGGAGACGGCCGACCCCGAGATTGCCTTGACCCGACCTATCGCGTCGATGGTCGATCGACCCTCCCGGAAGCCGTACTGGCAGTCGGCCAGGCCGGGAGCACCCCGCGACAGGTGCTCGACGAGGCGGGCAGCAATCACCCGTTCGAAGAGCTTGCCCACCTCGTCGATGAGACAGATGGGCCGGTATGCGGAGGGAGACTCCGCGGGCCGACCCTCCTTCCGGAGGGGGGCCATCCGCGCCACCTTCCAACTGGGAATCGCACGTCCCTCAGGCATCGGTCGAACAACCGCCTGAGGTCGGCCCCAAGGACGCCCTGGGTCAAGACCCAAACCCGGCCGGGCACGCCATCCGGACCCGGGGCCGTGTTACGCGCCCCGAGCCGTCTGATGGCCGCGGCCAGCTCCCCCTGAGTGACCCCCAGTTCGGCCGCCCAACCCCTAGGGACTGCTGCCTCCACCGGAGGACGTGGTCCCCTCACCCGAATTGGGAAAAGAGTATTGACCACTTCCTGCAGCAGCCGGGGGTCAAGACCCTCGGTGACGGGGGGCGCCCACGGGCGGAGCTTCTTGAGCACCACCCTGTACGGGCGCCCCCAAGGATCGTCATCGAGGGTCTGGAGCAGATCCTTCCATGCCCGGGTCTTGGCCCGTTTGATGGCGACCGGCAGAGCAACCCGCGCCATCCGGTATGCCTCATACAGGTCATCTGCCCTCGCTCGCGCCACGCCATCGTCCGGTCGTAGAGGACGGCGCGCGCGGGCGTACTGGCGTCGGGCGTGGACACTCGCGAGCCGCAATTCCGCGATCGCGGCCGACCACCAGTACACCGCCCGGCGAGGAGAAGCTCGCCCGACCCGGGGCATCGACGCGTCGCAAATGTTTGCGACTAGTACCCCGAGCCGGGCAGCCTCCTCCTCCATGCTCGGCAACTCGGCCGCCACCTGCGGCCAAGTTGCAGCGAGGGCAGCTGCCATCAGGGCGTCCTTGTCCAGGCGCCGAAGCGCCCAGTGGCGCGGTGGGGTGCCATCCGGGCGGTGGTGCCGGGATGCAGCCCCGGCGGCAGAGAAATCCATCCGGATATACCGGTGATCGGAGAGTGTCTCTGCCTCCGGGACCACCTGCCAACCAGACACCATGCGCACGGCGTTTGGTGTCGCGAATCCAACATCCACGATAGACCCCCCATATCGCCGCACGCACTTGTGCTCCGACCCCCGGTTCAGTAACCTAAGGTCGAGCCCCGCCGCCCAGTCGCCCAGGATCCCGCGGCGAACGGTGGCCCTAGGGGATCCCAAGCCACCGACTTGGCGTTAAAGTCCCCAGGGCCAGCACCGGCCGGGCCGCGCAGCACTGCACGCATGCCGCGACCTCGGCCAAGTACAGCTCGAACGCTTGGCGTGACCGCAAGACAAAGGCTTGGTCGCCCGAGAAGACCAAATGCTAACCGCCCTAGGGAAGTGGTTCATGATTCCGCTTCTCAACATACTAATATAAATCTAATAGATTTTTAGTTTTTATAATTTTCTATGAATATTTAAAATTCTTTATATAGATATATTAAATTAATAATATTTTTAAATTATAAATCTAATATTTATTTTAATTTAATTTATTATATTTATATAAATTATGTATAATATAAAATTATTTAAATTATATTATTATATTAGAAAATTGTTTAAATAAAAATATAAAATTTAAATAAACAAAAGTACAAGGTAAACAAATTTTTCAACATAATACTATTAATTCATCATATCGTATTCGAGGTAAAACTCCACGTATTCTGTTAAAATAGGTGCGAGTTAATGTCGCTCTCACCCTTTAACGAGGTGTCCGAATTACGAGGGAGTGGGAATGTGTAGGAAAGTGAATGGTACACTTGTAAATTTCTTTCGCCTAGTCTTGTAAACTAGGCCGTTTATTTTAAAGGTTGAACTTTAATAAAAGAAAACAAAACTAAATAAAATAAACCAAAGAAAATAAGAAAGAAATTTATATTTAAAAAAACCACCACCAAAAAGAAAACCGGGCCGTGCCTCAGGCCACTACGGCTCTCGTCTCGGTCTTCTGCAACAAAAGAAACCGAAATTTGGTTGAAAATAGGTGACAACGCTCGTCGCGTTGTCTGACTCGCGTCAATCCACACGCTCCTGTCTCTGTTTATGATAAACAGGAGCAGGATTCCTTCACAGTGATACGCAACTGTGTTAGTGGAATGTATACTTAAACGTTTCTCGTGTGATCGAGAAACGTTCGACTGCAGTTCTGGAAAATTTTATAACAGCAGATGGGGAAGACAAGATTTGAGCCTCGATCTTCCCACTGCTGCTGGCTTGAATTTTGGCTGGAGGTGACAACAGTTGGAGGTTGTAAGGCTCCAAAAATTGTCCACTCCGTGATTCAGCGTCGTTTCCTGGTCCGTACGGGACCGGTGTGATGCAAGCCCTTAACTGCGCTAGAAGCGTCTGAACGTTAAGGTGCTTACACCACGGAGCCCATTGAACGTCGCTTTACACCGAGTGTCCGTACACTGGTGATGAGTGACCGACGTTCGAGCTAATCGAATTCAGCCGAGAGCACCCAGGGTATGCGCCGAATAAAGGCCCCTATGGGGTGGTACTCAAACTGAGATTTCGACCCTCGGAAACGACAATCCCACTCAGGGTATACGCCCAAAGGCCCTATCAGAGTGTTTGAATCGCACAAAAGTTCAAGGAAAACCGAGAAGTTTTCTCGGTTCTCGTTGCACGACAGCTGATTACAGCGGTACGTGCCTTCCACGCAACGGTGGCGACAATCGAACACTATTTAAATGTTACGACGATTGTTATCAGCCACCGGTTGTTAATGTGGAAATCGCTTTTGATTTGAAACAATCGACACAACGGTGGCGATAATCGAACACTATTAAAGTGCACACACGATTATGATCTGCCACCGGTTGTTCACTGTAAATTGTTTCAATACTGCGTTTTTCCAGAACGGTTCTATACACACAACGATCACTTAACTCACGAAACCGTGAGGTACGAAATCCGACTAGGTTAATTCTTTCGAATTTACCACAGTCTTAATCTCGTTCCGTTTCGGTTCTGTGGTGTAACTACACGATTAAACGAATTTAATTTCGCGTATACCGTGATCGCGGTGTTGGACTGGGTCGGCTTGGAAGAAGCGAACTCGTCGAGAACCAGATAGCAAGTGATTTTCGAGACCAGACCCTCTTATCCGCGATCGCGAGAGGGAAATTTTCTGTCTCGTATTAATTTTGAATCCTCTCTGTTATTTCGGCGTAGTAACACCGGTTCTCATGGAACCGTTACTGGAGCCGATCGCGTGACTATTATCGAAGGTAAATTTGGATTTTTTCTACACGGTATTGCTCCCGAAGCAGGTTACGACGCAGAGAAGGCTCTGGAATGTCGCGAACACTGAGGACAACACCGTATAAGAAATGTCCCCTTTTTTCTATAGATCACGCGAGAATTTAACCGCCGTTTCTTAACAACGAATTAACGCGTTATTTAAACATATTCAAATAATTAATAATAAATGAAAATAATAAATTCATAAAAATTTAATTGAATATAAACTATACCCAAAAAATATAATAGTGTAAGATTTTATATCGGGGTGACTCGCATTGGTCATGCGTTCCTGCCGTTGCTACAACAGGACTATCTTGTTTTTGCGACTGGGCGCTGTCGGTTCTTCTAGTTACATCGTTATGTGTTTATCTTTCTCTGCGCTTCTACGACATTTTGGCTCTTTTGTGTTATTAATAAATACACTTTTATTTTCCGAGTCTTCTAATTAAAACTGCCCCTCCAAACAAATAAATATAATTATTCTTATAAATCTAATTGATAAATATTCAGCTATAAAAATTATTGTAAATTGTCTTCTAAAATATTCAGTATTAAATCCTGAAATTAATTCTGATTCTCCTTCAATTAAATCAAATGGTGTATAATTTAATTCAATTAATATTCTTAAAATAAATAAATAATATAAAGGAAATAAAAAAATTAAAAATTTAATATATTTTTGAAATATAATAAAATTATAAAATGAAAAACCTTCTGTTAAAATTATTAAAATTAATAATATTAAAAATAAACTAATTTCATATGCAATTGTGTTAGAATTATGGAGGTCTCAAATGTTTTTTGAGAGCCGCGTCTAACGGGTGTCCGGATTACGAGGGAGTAGGACGTAAGGAAAAGTAAATCGTTTGTTTTCAATTGTATTTTCACGCCGTCGTGTTTCGACGGCGCCGTTTATTTAAAAAATAAAAACGAGAAAATAAACAAAGAATAAACAAAACGAAAAAGAAACTTGTTGATAATTCAAAGAACATAAAATAACATCAGAACGAAAATTAGAACAAAAGAGAAATGTAGGCCGTTTGCCGATATTAAAAATTGAAATAATCGCCTCGTCGTCTGGCGGAGCGTCGGCTGGCGTCAGTCTTCTCTGTAACAAAAAGGACGGAACTTGGTGTAAACACACGGTAACGTTAGTCACGCTTTCCGTCTCGTTCTGACGTTCTCGCGCTCCTAGCTGTGCTTGTCGCACTCAGGAGCGGGGATTCTCTGCCGCGCTGCGTTACGCGGCGAAACAGGTGGACTGTATATGTTTACGTTCCTTTTAAATTCGGAAACGTTTAATTGCAGTTTTTAGAATAAGGAAGGCGAGATTCACCTCGACTCTTCCGATACTGCGAGGTCTCGACTGTCGTAGGAAAGGGCAACAGATGGAGGTTGCGCTCCAAATGTTGTCAAATCCTCGGTTTCTTACCGTCCTCAATCCCGTATGTATACGGAGTGAGATCGTACCTTTTGGCGTGTATGAACGACTTACTGTTTGGTACGGTTCTCACTATAGTAAGTCAAGCGGTATTCTACACACAGTGTCCCACACTGGTGATTATGGAATACCGTTTCAGCAGTTCGCCGGGCAGAAACACCGACTCGAGGGGGTAAGTCCACCCACGGAAAAATACCACGAAGGCCCGTGCTGGTGGAGTTTTTGACCGTTCGACAGTCAAGGGAGGTTCGAGATTGAACTCGACACGCCGGACACGACCGTTGTTTCCAACGATACGTATCTTAATTCAGTCTTAGGTGGGCGTGGCCACAGCTGAATTGAAAAAACCTCGTTTCCTCGGACACGACCGTTGTTCCCAACGATACGTGTCTTTTCTCAGGCTTAGGTGGTTTTCAACCACTGCTGAACCAGAACTTTCGGATATAACCCACGAGATTTTATTTAATTAATCACAGTCTTTTTCCAGGTGGTATCCTTAACCTGTTTGAAACGTCTGCGGAAGTGTCGTCGGAACCGGATGGTATCCCAATCCGTTTTACACTTCACTTCCTTGCGTTTTGACTCTTTAGAACAATTCGAACTAAAACGGTGTAACTGGAAGTATTGGCGTTACCGGATGAATCCTTTATCCGTTCTCGCACTAGACTTCTTCACCACGTTTATAGTTCTATCGAAAGATCGACACACGCGACACGATTCGATTTACTTGGAAAATTACGGGAGGAGCGAGGTCGGATACCCTTCCGCTCTTGACCGGTTCCAAATTAAGAGTGATTCGCTTAGTAAGGAGACTCAAATTCGGAGAGCGATTTCCGACTGGCGGCGCTGTAGCCGTATTTGAGTTTATCTTTGTCTATCTTTCGATTGTCTCTCCTTTTCTAATTTTACGCGTTTCGAAACGTTAGCTCGAAATTGTGCGCAATTCGGTCGATCGCGTGATGTTTCGAAGAAGCTCGTATGTGACCGTTTTTGTATCCGGTCTGTATACACGTAGCGGGCACTAGAGCCGAACATTCGAGTATGTTACATACGCGGAAAAACAGTACCGGGTGACGAATAATATTCGACTAATTTTACACGTAGAATTAACGCGATATTTAAACAAATTGATTGTGCAATAGATCGAATTGAACCTAATATTGAATAATGAGAATTAGAAGCTCATCCTCTAATTATTATAGGAAATACACTTGCTCTTATAGTACTTAATATAAATAAAATAGAATAACTATTATTATATAAATTAAAATAAAAAGGTGAAGCAAATCATAACATAAATGATAAGATTAAAATTAAAATAGGACAAAATATATAATGATAAAAATTAGTATCTTTTAAAATAAAATACTCTAAATAATAATTTTATAGCATCTATAATTGGTTGTATTAAACCTATAAATAAAGATTTATTAGGTCCTTTTCGATCTTGAATATATCATAAAATAAAATTTTTCGTTCATATAATGTTAAAAATGCAATTGCAATTAAATTTATTAAAATTAATAAAAATAAATAAATTAAACCTATGAATATATAATTTAATAATGAATAAATTATTATTTATATAATTATATATGTTAGGGAGGAGGTTAGAAAACCTCACCTAACGGCGGTCCGGATCTCGAGGGAAGGAACGTCGGGGAAAAGAATACAAGCGGTTTTTAATTTTCACGTAGCCGATAAATTCGACTACGCCGTTTATTGAATCGTCGTAAATTAGTAAGCAAAAACAAGTCTGCCTGTCTAGACCCGTTACAGGCTGTCTAGCTTCGATGATCTGTAACAGAAAGAGACAAGAATAGGCGTTAAATACCTGACAACGTGATTCACGTCGGATGTCTTTCTCTTTCGCGCTGGCGCCTGGTTTGTGCTTGTCACGTAGACATTCACGAATAACATAATCGCGGTACGTGTTTATTTAATTGCATAGTGGTTTGTGCCTGAAAGGATTATTTGTGGATACTTGTGGACACTGTGGACAATCGTGGGGCGCGTATAATCGCATGTGGGTGATTTTTGTTCACAACATTGTGTATTGGAACTGGCATTCACCCTTTCTCTGTGAAAATCTCGTCGGGCGAGTTTTGATATGCCCTTCTGGATTTTCATAAGACAGGCTGAATCTTATTCAACGTAAGGTGTTCGCATTCCCATAAGTGGACAAAAATCTAAGGCCGTCGATAATGTCGGTAAGCAGAATTTTCATGCTGCGTGAGAACCACTAGCACTCGCCTGCCGCAACCGTCCGCGCGAACGCAGCTGTTTAGCGGATTGTCATTCTACAGGCGGAACTTTAAATGTTAATAACTTTGCAACGAAGCCTCCATCAACAAATTAGTATTCTTGATTTTCGTCTTATTTTGGCCTCTACTATCGCTCATTAAAATTTTTGCTAGAGGTAGCCGAACACCCTGTATATATATAAATATAATTAATAAACCCTGATACAAAAGGAACAAAAATAAATTTTTATTTTTAAAAATTTATTAATACTTTTGCAATACATTTTAATTTAAAGAATTAATTTTAAATATTTACTTAAACTTATTGATTTTAAATTATTTTAATTAATATTAATTAAAATTAACAAAATTATTTATTTAAAAAATAATGAATAATAATTAATATAAATATATTTTAAATAAAATTTATTCATATAACTTATATTTTTTTATAAAAATTATTAAATTAATTTTTCATTTTAAACTATAAACATTTTCCAATACTTTTACTTTGTTACGACTTCTTTCAATTTTTGTGTGAGAGTGACGGGCAATTTGTACATGAAATTTGTAATTCTCAATAATTTTAATTTAAAATTACTTACTATTAAATCCTCTTTAAAATTTATTTTAAAATAAATTATCCTCAAATATAAATTTTATTGTAACTCATTAAATCTTAATTATTCTACAATTTGATTTGAATTATAATTTATATAAAATTTAATAAAAATATTTTTATTAAAATCTCTACAAACAACAATACATAAAAATTAAATTAAGTAGATCTTATCGTGGATAATCAAATTAATTCACAAGTTCCTCTAAGGTAATATTTAACCGCCAAATATTTTAATTTTAATGATTAACATTTAATAATTAAATCTATCCTTTAATTTTAATAATAGGGTATCTAATCCCAGTTTTTTATAAAATTTATTAAATAATTAAATATAATAAATAAATTTAAATTATAACATTATTTCACCAAAATTATAATTAATATTTATTTTTTATTAAATATTAAATAAATTTTAAATAGTTATTTTTAACTTTTAGAAGTAGTATAACCGCAGATGCTGGCACTAAATTGTCTTCTAATATTATATTATTCCTAAATAAAATTTTCATTTATTTTTAAATATAAAATTTAAATACAATAAATACTTATTTATTTAAAATAAATTATAACATAAATTTTTATATAAAGATTAAAATTTATAATTAATAATTAAACTAAAATTAAATTTTAAACAATAAAATTTTTAATTTTAATTAAATCTTTTTGTTTGTAATAGAATAATTTTATATATTAAACTAAAATTTTATTAATAATTAATTATTAAATAAGATTTTTTAATTAAAAATCATATTCAATTATTGATAATTTTCACTGGATATATGAAAATTTCTCTATTATTAAATAGGATTTTTAAACCATATCAGATTATTTCATAAGAATTTTATTGTATACCATTTCAAAAATATTGCTATAGTCAATTTATAATATTTAATTAAAAATCATATTCAATTATTAATCATTTTCACTGGATATATGAAAATATCTCTATTATCAAATAGGATTTTCAAACCATTTCAGATTATGTTTAAATGACGCGTTAATTCGTTAGTAAGAAACGGCGGTTAAATTCTCGCGTGATCTATAGAAAAAAGGGGACAATTCTTATACGGTGTTATCCTCAGTTTACGCGACGTTCTAGAGCCTTCTCTGCGGCGTAATATGTTTCGGGAGCAATACCGTGTAGACAAAATCAATATCTACCTTCGATCATAGTCACGCGATCGGCCCAGTAACGGTTCCATGAGAACGGGTGTTACTACGTCGAAATAACAGAGAGGATACAAAGTTAATACGAGACAGACAATTTCCCCTCTCGCGACCGCGGAGAAGAGGGTCTGTCTCTGCGATCAATTGCTATCTGGTTCTCGACGAGTTCGCATCGTTTAAGCCGACCTCGTCCAACACCGCGATCACCACATTCGATCAATTGAATCCGTTTAATTGTACCGTTGCCACACAACCGAAACGGAATGAAATTAAGACTGTGGTAAATTCGAAAGAATTAGACCTAGTCGAATTTCGTACCTCACGGTTTCGTGAGTTTAGTGTGATCGTTGTGTTAACAGAACCATTCTGGAAGCGAACTGTATTAGCATTGAAACAATTTACAATTAACAATCGGTGGCTGACAATAATCGTTTTTGCACTTCGATAGTGTTCGATTATCGCCACCGTTGCGTCAAATTGTTTCAAACCGTGAGCGATTTCCACATAACAACCGGTGGCTGATAACAATCATCGTAACACTTAAATAGTGTTTGATAGTCGCCACCGTTGTGTGGAAGGTACGTACCGCTGTAATCAGCTGTCGTGTAACGAGAACCGAGAAAACTTCTCGGTTTTCCTTGATTTTTGTACGATTCGAACATTCATATAGGGCCTTTTGGCGCATACCCTGAGTGGAATCGTCGTTTCCCAAAGTCGCATATTCAGTTTGAGAACCACCCCATAGGGGCCTTATTTGACGCATTCCCGGGTGCTTTCGTCTGAATTCGACTGGCTCGAACGTCGGTTGTGGATCACCAATTGTGTACGGACACTCGGTGTAGAGCGACGTTGAATGGGCACCGTGGTGTAAGCACCTTAACCTTCGGACGCTTCTAGCGCAGTTAAGGGCTTGCATCACACCGGTCCCGTACGGACCAGGAAACGACGCGGAATCACGGAGTGGACAATTTCTGGAGCCTTACAACCTCCACCTGTTGTCCCCTCCTGCAGAAATCAAGCCCGCAGCAGTGGGAAGATCGAGATTCAAATCTTGTCTTCCCCATCTGCAATTAAAAGTTTCCAGAACTGCAGTCGAACGTTTCTCGATCACACGAGAAACGTTCAATCATACAGTCCACTAGAACAGTTGCTTATCGCTGTGTAAGAATCCCGCTCCTGTTTATCATAAACAGAGTAAGGAGCGTGTGGATTGCAGCGAGTCAGACAACGCGACGAGCGTTGTCAAGTATTTACAGCCGAATTTCGGTCTCTTTGTTACAGACGACCGAGAATAGAGCCGTAGTGGCCAGAGACCACTGCCAGGTTTTTGTTCACGAGCCAGCCGCCAGGCTCGGGGTTTCCTGGCAATTTTTAATCTTAAATTTAAATTTCTTTATTTTTGTTTTATTTAATTTTGTTTTTTTCTTTTAAATTTTCAAATTTTTAAATAAACGGCCTAGTCGATTGACTAGGCGAAAAGAAATTTATAAGTGTACCGATTCACTTTCCCCCACATTCCCATTCCCTCGTAATTCGGACTCCTCGTTAAAGGGCGAGAGCGACAACTCGCACCTATTTTAACAAAGGTCCTTCGAGCCGGATATACACGAGGTTGAGTGGACTAGGAAAGGTACACTATCTTACACGTGTCGAATATCCACGTAAGAGGTGAGTTCGAGCTGATTAATCCTCGATAAACCCAACAATGGCCGTGGCTAAAGATCCACGTGGACGGAGGTTGATGAGCACATACAAACTATGTGCGAACTTCACCACCGCCTTAGCAAGTTGGGTACTAACCTGAAAAAACAGGCAGAGCGAATTACTCGGTGAGGCTTCTGGAGGAAAAGCTCGAATATGCCAAACTCTATGGAAGGAGATGAACGATCGGTATTCAGAGGCCCGCAAGCTGCTAAAACCGGCGCAAAGGCAGACTCACGATTTCTTCAAACAGAATGTTATCGTGACTGCCGATAACGATTTCCAAGAATACGTGGATCGCGTAAGCACGGAAATCGACCGACTTACCGCTGACAAAGCAGCAGCGGTGTCGGTCGAGCATTGCAACGTACCGATCGAGATCCCCAAGCAGCGAATACCCAAATTCGGTGGTGATCCTCGAGAATGGGAACATTTCGAGGATCTGTTTACCACCAGGGTAATTAATAATGCTGCTCTGGGAGACATCCAACGATTGTATTTTTAAACGCCTGCCTTGAGGGCCGGCTGCTGCAATCGCTTCTTCGCTTCCAGTCGTGGTCGCAATTTCACTGAAGCGTGGTCGAGGCTGAAGAACGAATTCGGACTCCACGCTTAGTCACTGGAAAGCTGTTGGACAAGCTTTTATATCTGAAGCCTATCGATATGAATGACTTTACCAGCACGCAACAAGTGACCGTGGGTTGCACCCAAGCCATTGCTGTTCTGGATACCAAGGGTAGACCGGAACAGCAACGAGATTGGCTCCTCGCTCATTGGGTGAAGCAACACTTCACCCCCGAAATGGAGCTGGAATGGCAAAAAACGTTGGACCTCTCGTCCGAATATCCACGTTCGAGGACGTGAGGAAGTTCGTTGATAAACGGTCACGTGCCTTGCTCTCCATGAACGAGGAGCGCAGAAAGCCGCGCTGGGGCTTCCAATAAAAACCACGCACAATCGAAGCTCGGTGCGAGATACCAGCACCGCTTCGAAACACGTGAGAAGCCACAACGTTGTCATTGAACACGTCCAGGCTGGACAGCCCAGGGAAGCGGATTCAGATAACGTTAGGCATGTTGGAAAACCGTCCACGAAATCGTGCGGATTCTGTAATGGGCCGCACAGTTTGACGAACTGTAACAATTTCGGGCTATTGACAGCAAAAATGCGCTTACAATGCTTGGGCACCACCGACACGGTTACGAAATGCAGGAGCTCCACGGCATGTGCCGAAGAGCGGAGGGATGCATCATCCCCTGCTGCATTTCGAATTAGAGCGGGAACCTCAACGGAATAAGCCGTTACCAAAACCTGAGTTCGGCAACCGTGAGGAGAGGCGTTCAAACGCCCAATCCCGCCGGCCTACGAAACCGAGGCCGAAAGCCAATACCTCGGCGAGTGCTAAAACGACACCCGCCTCGACATCGCACTGTACCGCTCTCGGTACACGCGCACCGAGGCCAGTGCTTTTAGCGACAGCTCGAGTACGAGTATTCGGCAAAAACGGTGCGTCGCGAATCGCGCGCGCGTTATGATCAAGGATCGGAAACTTCCTTCATATCCGCGAACTTGGTCAATGACCTTAAGCCCGCGCGGAGGAAAACCCCAGCCACGCTAACGGGCTTAGGGGGTGACCGAACCCAATCAATCAAATACAGGGTCGGAATGAGTTTAGGCGCAAAGAAGGTAGGAAACCGATGTGTGTGGTAGATGCATATGTCGTGTTTCAAATCACGACTTACGCGACCCCATCGGTAGGAACGCTCGGTTACAAAGCGTTCCATGACCTACCGCTCGCCGACCACGACTCCCGCGTCTGATCAAACCATTGAAGTTTTGATCGCTCGTCGCGTTGTCTGACTCGCTGCAATCCACACGCTCCTTACTCTGTTTATGATAAACAGGGCGAGATTCTTACACAGCGATAAGCAACTGTTCTAGTGGACTGTATGATTGAACGTTTCTCGTGTGATCGAGAAACGTTCGACTGCAGTTCTGGAAACTTTTAATTGCAGATGGGGAAGACAAGATTTGAATCTCGATCTTCCCACTGCTGCGGGCTTGATTTTTGCAGGAGGGGACAACAGGTGGAGGTTGTAAGGCTCCAAAAATTGTCCACTCCGTGATTCCGCGTCGTTTCCTGGTTCGTACGGGACCGGTGTGATGCAAGCCCTAAACTGCGCTAGAAGCGTCCGAAGGTTAAGGTGCTTACACCACGGCGCCCTTTTGAACGTCGCTCTACACCGAGTGTCCGTACACAATTGGTGATCCACAACCGACGTTCGAGCCAGTCGAATTCAGCCGAAAGCACCCAGGGAATGCGCCAAATAAGGCCCCTATGGGGGTGGTTCTCAAAATGAATATGCGACTTTGGGAAACGACGATTCCACTCAGGGTATGCGCCAAAAGGCCCTATATGAATGTTCGAATCGTACAAAAATCAAGGAAAACCGAGAAGTTTTAACTACTACTATTTAAGTGTTACGATGATTGTTATCAGCCATCGGTTGTTATGTGGGAAATCGCTCATGGTTTCAAACAATTTGACGCAACGGTGGCGATAATAGAACACTATCGAAGTGCAAAAACGATTATTGTCAGCCACCGATTGTTAATTGTAAATTGTTTCAATGCTAATACAGTTCGCTTCCAGAATGGTTCTGTTAACACAACGATCGTACTAAACTCACGAAACCGTGAGGTACGAAATTCGACTAGGTCTAATTCTTTCGAATTTACCACAGTCTTAATTTCATTCCGTTTCGGTTGTGTGGTGCAACGGTACAATTAAACGGATTCAATTGATCGAATGTGGTGATCGCGGTGTTGGACGAGGTCGGCTTAGACGATGCGTACTCGTCGAGAACCAGATAGCAAGTGATCGCAGAGACAGACCCTCTTCTCCGCGGTCGCGAGAGGGAAATTGTCTGTCTCGTATTAACTTTGTATCCTCTCTGTTATTTCGACGGAGTAACACCTGTTCTCATGGAACCATTACTGGGCCGATCGCATGACTATGATCGACTGTAAATTTGGATTTTTTCTACACGGTATTGCTCCCGAAACCTATTACGCCGCAGAGAAGGCTCTAGAACGTCGCGTAAACTGAGGATAACACCGTATAAGAATTCGTCCCCTTTTTCTATATGTTTCGGTTTGGTAAAGAAGGTTAAAGGGAGAGGCTGGGATTTCTTCCAACAAAAAGGAAGTTGACGCTTCGAGGAGAAATCGGAAAATTGGCGGAAATCGAAAGAGACCAAATCACGTCAATTATCTTGTATTTCTATACAATAGTCACAAGGAATTACTGCGTAATAAACAGATAACTTAAAAACACAATACACTGGTTTTAATTAAACTCGGTTTAAAGGCGTTGAGAATCACTTGGTTGGTTAAGCACGTGTTGACGGTTTGGTTGCGACACGGTAATTAAATTCAAAAAGGCGTGCGCACCTCGTTAGCGGTCTCGAGGTGGCTAAATCGGCGCGAGGTAAGTAGTATAGCTATGGGGATTCTAACCCACGGGGCAATGAGGGGAGCGTGCGGCGAGGGGATGGTAGGGCGCGCGGGGAGTGCGGCGCGGAAAACTTTTGGCGCGGGGCCTGTGGGGAGTGGAAGAGTGGTTGCGCGGACACGAGCCGCGGAGTGGGGGATGTCAGGGGATTAGTCCAGGCCGAGCCACCGCGGAGACCTCTCCAGACCTGGCCCGCCGTCGGAAATTTTTTAAGAGGGGAATGATCCCCGAAAACTTTTCATACCGAACCGAGGGATGGGATGACCCCCGAAAATTTTTTTCAACACCCACAGGCATTTTTTTTTATTGTCTTTTCGGCGTTCTCGGTACGTTTGATGAGATCTAAAAAAAAAGAATTACATAATGTTCTCCTAAGAAAATATTTACAGCTAGCGAAAAAAAAACAACACATCATTCGGCTCGTAAATCTATTCTTTCTATTTATTATTCTAGTACTCGTATAAATTCAGATTTTTATAGTTCACTGTGGTTAGGTTTGGTCAAAGTCTTGCAAAACGCGTTATAGAAAATGGTTAATATCATTACGAAACACAAGAAATAAAAAGTTTCATACTGTATACTCAATGTGATTACTCAAAACAATGCAGTTCCTCTCTCATCCAGAGTCGAGTCGAGTCTCGCGCAACGATGCGTTTTCGCGCTTTGTCAGCGAGTCCGTTATCTGCTACGTTCCGTTCGACGAAGTCTTTGAGAAGCGAATATGCAATTTGTTGTTCGCGACACGCTGCGTCCAACGGATTAAAATATAAATTAAATCGACGGTCCAGCCTTAGATTTATGCGAGGAGAGAATGTGGAAGACGGGTAAATAAAATTCGAGAAATAATATATGTTTTAAATGACACTATATTGTTACATTTTTTTATGCGAGCATCAACTACAATATCATTGATGGCACATCCTAACAGTTCACAATCTACAAGATAATCCTTGAGTAATATTCACTGTCGCGTATGATTTTAGCAGCACTACGCGTATCTAATGTTTCGGTAATATATTGTTACGTTTTTTCTTACGAGCTTCAATTACAATATCATTGATGGCGCATGCTAACAGTTCGCAATCTACAAGATAATCCCTGCAGTAATATTCGCTGTCACGTATGATTTTAGCAGCACTACGCGTATCTAATGTTTCGATGACATCATTGCTCTGTTGCAACACGCTAACAAAAGTTATAAATTTTTTCTCACATCTTCTACAGTTTGATAGAGCCGCGGATATACATAGCTTACACATGGCTCAAGATTAAATAAAAATGCTACTGTATTCGGTTTGAAATACAGCGACTTATTATCAATTGTCATCTTTACAATCGACGAATCATACATCCGACAAAATTCCACCGTTAATTCATTAATCTGCATCATTGATGATCCAGGCAATTGTGCACGTTCTTCGATGGTTGTACAGCAGTCGAATAGTGAGTTCCATGTATGCCATGGTATTCTAAGATGATTCCCACGATTATCACCGAGAAGAATTTCTACATCGGCTGTAGGTCCTACGCTGATTCCAATTTCCAAATATTTGCAGCCCGTGGATGTTAATGCATATCTTCTGACCATGACACGCGATGGTTGGCGTCGCCTAAAAAGCATAATCATGAAAATTACCTTTTTTTCATGAAAAAACATAAATAAATAAATAAAAAATTATGAAAGGTTACCTGTTAAATGTATTCTCCTTGCATGGAGATACGCCATCATCTTGCCTGATTGGAACGTAATAGCCCACGGCACTGGTACTACACATTGTTTTTCAGAGCACTATTTGTTCCGTCGAAAATTCAGCGAAGCTACTGAGCGATTGATGGAATAGCGTCCGGAGACGGCTTAAATAGAGTGCAATCCCCACCACATTTTATTCTAAAGCTACCATTTTTTCCCCATAATGCTTTTGTTCAATCTTAACATCGCAGCATATCGCGCGATTGCATGTAACAGGCCTCAAGGATAAAGAAAGTCTCGACACGTGTTGAATGTAATATAATATCATGGAAAGAATTATGCGATATCAGCAGAAACTGCATAGAACCATGTTGGCATGCAATGCATTTGAGGGAAGGGAGAGACACCGAAAGAGTTAGGCAGAGATACCAAATCGCTGTGCTGGTATAAAAGCACGCTTTAAACTGCACAAGGCCTCAAATAGTTACAACGTGTTGCATTGAAAAAAGGATATTACATTTACATTTACATTTACATTCCATTTACATTCCATTTTACAATCATGGAACAATTCGCACAAGTAGAACGCCAATTGTTGGATCAATCCGAACGATTGATTTCGCAGGAAGAGTACCTCGCGTGGGAAGAACGGTGCAACGAGTGTATCGAATCTTTGGAAGAACACAGCCGCGTGAAACGCCCGCGATTATCGATCGGTGTTCGACAATCGTTGGTTGCTCGAATCGCGCGACTCGAAGGATTGAAACATTTGGTGCGCAGACGTTTCGCGCGTCAAGGTGCCGGACATTCGAGTACGGGACTTTGTGGCGTGAAATACACACTGCGTTCGATACTCGCGTATTAACAGGTGTCATCCTAAATTCGAATTATATCGAACCGCGCAACTTCCTCCAGGATGCAGAGACCATTGTGCTGGAGCATGTTCGGGACACCTTGAGGAAACATCGAAACCTCAAAGTGAACACGGTGTTCAACGGCGAATTTGTGGCAGGTGACAAGCATGCTTGTAAAAGCATCAACACCCAAAACTGTGAACTCTTCCACACATCCGATCTGCAGGAGTGGTACCAGCGATGCGTCGTCGAATCCACCCTGGCATCGCTGGAAGAGTTCAAGGAACGCGACAGCGGATGGGCATTGGCGAGAATCATGAATCTGACCGTCAATGTCAATAAGTATAATCCACTCGGCGCGGGGTGTCGCAGGGACAACGCATGTTTCGCGTGGGCAGTTGTCGCAGCTCTTCATCCAGCAACAAAATATCCTGAACGTCCAGGTTCATACCCGCAGTATACGTCGATCCTAAATCTCCAGGGCATTGAGTTCCCAATGTCTCTGGGGTATATTGGGAAGTTTGAACGGCTGAACGACATCTTCGTCAATGTCTACAGCTTCGAGGAGAAGATGAAGGGCCAGTCTTCCCGCTGCACCTCACCAGCCAGAAGAGGGATAGACATGTAAACTTGCTTTACACGCCGAATCAAGAGCACGGCGATGTAGGGCACTTTGCATGCATTAAGGACTTGTCCAGGCTGGTGGGCATGCAGCTGAGCAAGCACAAAGCCAAGAAATTCATCTGCGATCGGTATGTATAAAAAAAAAAAAAAAAAAATTTATGAAATGTTTAAAAAATGTTGAAATATATGTGAAATTAAATAAATTTTTTTTGGGGTTTACAGATGCATGCACTACTTCGGATCTACCGAGAAGTTGGAGGTGCATTCGCTGGACTGCGGGCAGAGAAGCAGCTGACCTTGTTACGAACATTGCGATAACCGATGCCGGATTCGAACTAGCGTGGGATCGTTTAGTCGGGCGTTATGAAAATACGCGACTGTTAGTTACAACGCATTTAAATACTTTATACGACCTTCCGCAAGTTCGCTCCGAATCGGCCGAGCAGCTTCAACATCTCCGCGACAAAACTAGTATGGCAATCAACGCCTTAAGAAATCTTAAGCGTCCCATCGAACATTGGGATGACATTCTTGTTTTCTTTGTTACGAAAAATTAGATCCTGCGTCGCGTAAAGCCTGGGAGTTGCAAGTGGGAACAATACTCAGTGTCCGACATTCAGAGATCTAGATTTCTTTTTACGATCACGGACACGCGCATTACAGTCGATTATGTCTTCTACGTCAGAATCGGTCGCGCGACGCGCGGAAATATCCACAACGAAATCGAATCGTTCGCGAGCCACATCGCTTCATGCGGCTGCGTCGGCGAAGAACAATTGCGAATTGTGCAAAACAAACCATACGCTCTCTCAATGTTCGTCAGTCAAATCCATATCCGCCCAACATTGTTTCGATTTGTTTATGAGTACTAATCGGTGCGTAAATTGTTTTAGTCCGACTCATGCGACGAGAAAATGTGCGAGCCCTTATAATTGTAATATTTGTAAAAAACGTCATCACACCTTGTTGCACTTTCACGCATCGGTTACGTCCTCAGGCGAGACGACAACAGCAACAAACGTAGATTCGTCGTCTAGTAATGTCGATATTCCCGCGACGACTACGTTAGCGTCGTGTTTTGTTCCGCGAACCACGGCTACGCAGCAAGCCTTGCTCGCAACTGCGCGAGTCGAGCTGCGTTCGCCATCAGGTCGTTCTGAGAAAATTCGCGCTCTGCTCGACCAAGGCTCAGTAGTCTCTATAATTTCGGAAGATCTAACGCAACGACTACGGATTCCGCGTTCTCGTATCTCAGCTTGTATTACCGGAATCAGTAACGCTGCCACCTCTTGTCGTTCATTGGCAGCATTCACCATCGCATCGATGCAAGAATGAGTCCGTATATCCCATGACCGCTTATGTTATACGATCACTATCGAGTTATATCCCGACTCGTATTAATGCCGATGCAATGCTCTCTCATATTCGCGATCTGGATTTAGCGGATGAGAATCAGATCGGATCCAATTGAGTTGATTATTGGCGCGGATCAGTACGGGTCGCTCCTATTGAATGGCTTGCGAAAAGGTACAACGAACCAGCCTACAGCTCAGAACACCACTTTAGGGTGGATTTTTGTCCGGTCCTATTTCCTCGTCATCGTCCAGTATTCGCTTTCCGTCGCGACCTTCCACTGCAATGTCTCATCGGAATTAGATGCGGAACTTCGACGATTTTGGGAAGTCGAGGAATTGCCGTCCGTCACGCGTCTCTCCCCTTCCGAGCAGCAATGCGAAGAACATTTTCAACGTTCGCACAGTCGAGCTCCTAACGGGCAATATGTCGTGCGTTTACCCTTTATTGAAGGACCTCCCATCGACATTGGGCCTTCACTTGCGACAGCGACCAATATGTTTTGCGTCAGGAAAAACCGTCTCCGCCGAGACGCTGAACATTACGCTGAATTTTCAAATTTTTACGTGAATACGAGGCACTCGGGCATATGGTCGAAGTCAAAGAGCCTTCACCGGTTCCATCAGCCCAAACCGTGTACATTCCATATCACGCGGTCATTCGCGAACATAGTACGACTACGCATCTTCGAGTCGTTTTTAACGCATCTGCGAAAACAACCAAACGGAAATCATTGAACGATCACTTATTGATCGGGCCGAAATTGCAGACTGACCTAGCTGCCATAATTCTTCGATGGCGTCTTCACCGATACGTCTTCATTGCGGACATTGCTAAGATGTACCGACAGATCCTTGTAAATTCCAAGGACGTTGATTATCAACGGATTCTGTGGCGATCCTCGCCATCGGAGCCACTGCGACATTTTCGACTCGTCACCGTTACATACGGTACCGCTCCGCTCCTTATCTCGCTTTACGTGTCCTACAACAACTTGCAAAGGACAGAAGGGTCAAACTATCCCCTCGCGCTGGCAGTTCTTCGCGATCAAATCTACGTGGACGACTGCGCGTTTGGCGCTGACGATCCACAATTAGCGTCAGACTCGAGACCACGTGACTGCCCTGCTGCGGAAGGGCGGTTTCACATTGCGAAAATGGACAAGCAACTGTCCCACACTAATTGCCGATATTGATCCTTCTGATCATGGTCTCGCATCTAGTAAATCACTACTACCCGTTGAGAACTTAAAGGTACTTGGTATTCATTGAGTCCCGAATCGGATGCCTTTCGTTTCGATATTGTGATCAAGCCTGCAATGCCAAACACTAAACGGAGGTCCTTTCGACAATCGCGAAATTCTATGATCCACTCGGATGGGCCACTCCAGTTGTGATCGTCGCGAAAATCTTGATGCAACGCCTCTGGTTGCAGAATTGTAAATGGGATGATCCCATCTCCGCCCGAATTCTACCATACGTGGAGAACGTATTGTATCGAACTTCCTCTTCTTCGGCGGATGACTCTCCCTCGATGGATAGGGTATGAATCACAAATTCGAAAAATAGAGCTTCATGGCTTCGCGGATGCCTCTCAATACGCTTATGCGGCAGTGGTGTATTCTCGGATCACCACTAATAATGGGGATACTGTTGTTTCTCTTCTCGCGGCCAAATCGAAAGTGACCCACTCAAACCATTAACCATTCCGCGCCTCGAATTATGTGGAGCTTTGCTTCTTGCGCGTCTGATGGCATTCATCCGAACTTCTTTCGGTAGTATTAAATGCGAACTACATGGTTGGACTGACTCCACAATTACGCTCGCGTGGGTACTCCAACCCGCGTCCAGGTGGAAAACCTTTGTCGCAAATCGCGTAGCGGAAATTCACGAACTTGTTCCAAATGCCAATGGCACCATGTTCAATCAGAGGACAATCCTGCGGATTGCGCCTCTCGCGGAATGAGCGTCCCACAGTTTATGAGCCACTCATTATGGTGGACCGGCCCGAGATGGCTTGAAGCACAACCGACTTCGTGGCCTTGTGACATACCGCCTCTCGAGGCCACAGTTCCCATGGAGGAACGTATTCCTACAGCCTTACATACGTTTACTTCGCCTGAATCGTGGGACCTCGCCACGCGATTTTCCAGCTGGCCTAAACTCATTCGCGTCACCGCATACATGTTGCGCTTCACGGCGAAACTTAAAGAGTGCCGACATCTTCAGAATTCGGTTTCTTTTACGACGAAAAGCATACGGGAGACTCACCTCAATCCCAACGCATTATTTCACACCGAGATTCAAACTGCGCGAACATTTTGGTTCAATTATATCCAGCAAAGGTGCATCCGGTTGAGTTACAACGTTTGCAAAACAAAGTCCCTCTTTCGCGAAAGAGTCCATTAATCTCATTGAACCCGTATCTCGACTCCGGAGGTTTGATTCGCGTTGGCGGGCGGCTTCATCACGCGGCGATGACGGAAGAGACCAAACACCCAATCATCCTCGCATCACATCATTTGGTTTCACTTCTCATCGACCATCTACATCGGAAATTGTTACACGCAGGCCCTCAGCTAACCTTGTCGACGTTAAGACAAGAGTTTTGGCTTCTACGAGCCCGCCCTATTGTTCGCCAAGTCCTATACAAATGCATAATATGCGCGAGACAGCGCGCGACCATTCCGTCTGAATTAATGGGAGATCTTCCCTCGGTGCGCGTTACCCGCGCAGAAGAGCCTTTATACATTGCGGCGTGGATTATGCGGGCCCAATCTTGGTCGAACAACTCCCGGCCGCGGATATAAATCGACTAAGGCTTATATTGCGTTGTTCATATGTATGGCAACTCGTGCGGTGCATATCGAACTAGTAGGGTCATACACAACCAACGCGTTTCTCGCGTGCTATGATCGGTTTGTGTCTCGTCGCGGTTTACCCGTCGCTATGTACAGCGATAATGGAACTACGTTCCAAGGTGCCGATAAAGAAATGACTGTAGCGTTCAGATTGGCAACTCACGATTCAAATTTTCTCAATAAACTGGCGGCTGATCGTGTAACATGGAAATTTATTCCTCCTTCAGCTCCGCATTTCGGAGGCCTATGGGAGGCCGGGATTCGAAGTATGAAGCAACACTTAAAACGTGTCATTGGGTCTCACACCCTCACTTTTAGGGAAAAAGAGATGGAGAGTCGTCATCGATTTCAGAAACCTCAATGAAAAACCATAGGCGATGCATACCCGCTTCCCAACATCACAGAAATACTAGATCAAGTAGGAGGAGCCAAGTATTTACAGCGTTCTAGACTTAGCATCAGGATTTCATCAAATCCCCATGGCCGAACAAGACGCGCCAAAAACTGCTTTTCAACTCCCTATGGACATTTTGAGTTCTGAATGCCTTTTGGACTAAAAATGCGCCGGCTACCTTTCAACGCCATATGAACAACCTTCTATCCGGATTACAAGGGTGGGAACTGTTTATATATATGGATGATTTTGTCATTTACGCCTCATCGCTAACAGAACACCAAACCAAATTCAGAAAACTAATGCAAAGATTAGGAAAACGTAAAATTACAGCCCGACAAATGCGAATTTTTACGGAAGGAGGTCGCATACTTGGGGCACATTTTGAGTAAAGAAGGCGTAAAACCCGATCCCAAGAAACTACAAGCAGTTCAGCGGTTCCCAGTACCCAAAAACCCAAAACAAATCAAACAATTTTTAGGACTCACCGGATACTATCGAAGATTCATTAAGGATTACTCTAAAATTGCAAAACCACTCACCGACTTATTAAAGAAGGACAAACCGTTTAATTGGAAGGATAATCAACAGAAAGCCTTTGAAACACTTCGCGACGCCCTGTGCAAATCTCCAATACTACAATTTCCAGATTTCACCAAGACTTTCATACTGACAACGGACGCGTCCGGATACGCAATCGGAGGAATTTTGAGCCAAGGAGAATTAGGTAAAGACCTCCCAATAGCATACACTTCAAGAGTTTTGAATCCTCACGAGCAAAAGTATTCTACCATAGAAAAGGAATGCCTAGCCGTCGTATACAGTGTTAACCATTTCCGACCCTATTTATACGGCAGAAAGTTTAAGATAGTCACAGACCATAGGCCGTTGGTCTGGTTGCATAATATCAAAGATCCTACATCAAGATTATGGAAGTGGAAATTAAAATTATCGGAATATGAATATGAAATAGTATATAAACAAGGGAAAACGAACCTAAACGCAGATGCACTATCCAGGAACCCTCCTCAAGTATTACCAGTGAACACATCCCCTCCGACGAAGCTATTTCCTCACCAACCTATGTACCAAGACCTTTAACTCCCTCTCCCCAGGAACCACACATCATCACAGAAACGTAAGCGAAGCGAGTCGCCAACACTAGTGGAACTACCTAGGAAAGCGCGAAGAAGACACGAACCACAAGAACAGGAGCCAGAGGGTGTTAACAAAAGAAAGCGAAGCGAATCATTGGCATCATTAAAGTTACCGAGAAAAGAACCAAGAAAGAATACTGAACCAACGCCGGACGACGGCAGGAATCCAGAAATCGAGTTGGAAACAGTCGGCGAAGAAGAAGAAACCGAGGATACAAATTCATCATCATCTGACAGCGAAGACGAACCGTTATTCGACCCCGAACCGCGATTCGAAATTCTAAAAATCGTCAAATCTAAGGAACCTTTAATCTTGCAAAAGGACCACCTTGTCGTATTCTTAACCTACCAAGGCACGCCTGCGTGCGAGGGTGCGAAGGAGCTCCAAGCGTCAGGTCTACTTCCTGATCCTTCAGAAATTACACCAAATATTCCTAATGTGAAAACTCACGACAAACGTTATATTATATCGATTCCAATACAGGAACGCCCTACAGCTCCAATTACCCGCACGCAAACGCTTGATGGATTAAGAATCATTAGATCAGTATTGGATGAACTCATGCTAGCTAGTTTCTCAATTAGACAGACCGATCCTTTAGGTGACGTCTCTTGGTACTTCATAGACAAACATTTAACGGAATTATTTAAAGATTATCGAATTACAATTACTTACTGTTCCAGCACCATCGTAGTTCCTCCAATCGAAACACGCGCAGAAATAATAGCAAACACTCACAATTCGGTCATCAACGGTCACAAAGGCGTAACAAAGACATTACAAAGAATTCGCGAAAAATTCATTTGGCATAATATGAAAAGTCAAGTACAATCTTACATACAATCGTGTAAAACGTGCCAATTAAAGAAACTAACTCGTATAAAAACAAAACAACCAATGGTTATTACAGACACGCCAGGACGTGCTTTCGATAAAGTCGCTATCGACATAATGGGCCCCCTTCCTATTACATCTTCAGGGAATAGGTACATTCTCACAATGCAGGATCTACTTACCAAGTATTCCATAGCAGTACCCTCGAAGATACAACCTCAATTACTATTGCAGATCAAATTTTGAAAAGACTAATTGGCATATTCAGAGCCCCTAAAGCCATATTAACAGATCAAGGACCCAACTTAATATCTTCTATTATGAAATATCTAGCTAAACGATTTAACATAAAACAGTACAAAACTTCGACATATAGACCGCAGTCTAACGGCTCCCTGGAACGTTCGCATCACGTTTTAAGCGAATATCTAAAAATACAAACAGATCGAGGGAAGGAATGGGACACTTGGCTAGACCTTGCAATGTTATCATATAATACCAGCGTTCACGAGGGCACCCATTATACAACCTACGAATTAGTTTTTGGCAGAACCGCTAGAATTCCAAGCACAGAACCAGACATAGACGACCGAATTGATGTCACTTACTTCGAGTACTTAAACGATTTATTTAAAACATTAAACGAAATCCAGGATAAAGCTCGCCAAAATCTGATTCAGGCCAAACACAGATCTAAAAGATATTATGACGCTAAACTAAATATTCAAGAGTTTCACCCAGGAGATTGGGTCTATATATTAAAGGAACCTACTAGTAAGCTAGACAATCAGTACCATGGGCCATACCAGATTTTGGAAGTTTTACCACCGCGTAATTTAAGGATTAAAATTAAAGGTAAAGATAAAATTGTACATCAAGACAAATGTAAAAAGGCCGGTCAGATTCATGATTCTCGCCAATGCCCATCCGCTGTCGCGTTCCTGGAACTCTTCCAGCGATGCCAGGGTGGATTCGACGACGCATCGCTGGTACCACTCCTGCAGATCGGATGTGTGGAAGAGTTCACAGTTTTGGGTGTTGATGCTTTTACAAGCATGCTTGTCACCTGCCACAAATTCGCCGTTGAACACCGTGTTCACTTTGAGGTTTCGATGTTTCCTCAAGGTGTCCCAAACATGCTCCAGCACAATGGTCTCTGCATCCTGGAGGAAGTTGCGCGGTTCGATATAATTCGAATTTAGGATGACACCTGTTAATACGCGAGTATCGAACGCAGTGTGTATTTCACGCCACAAAAGTCCCGTACTCGAATGTCCGGCACCTTGACGCGCGAAACGTCTGCGCACCAAATGTTTCAATCCTTCGAGTCGCGCGATTCGAGCAACCAACGATTGTCGAACACCGATCGATAATCGCGGGCGTTTCACGCGGCTGTGTTCTTCCAAAGATTCGATACACTCGTTGCACCGTTCTTCCCACGCGAGTACTCTTCCTGCGAAATCAATCGTTCGGATTGATCCAACAATTAGCGTTCTACTTGTGCGAATTGTTCCATGATTGAAAATGGAATGTAAATGGAATGTAAATGTAAATGTAAATGTAATATCCTTTTTTTTCAATGCAACACGTTGTAACTATTTGAGGCCTTGTGCAGTTTAAAGCGTGCTTTTATACCAGCACAACGATTTGGTATCTCTGCCTAACTCTTTCGGTGTCTCTCCCCTTCCCTCAAATGCATTGCATGCCAACATGGTTCTATGCAGTTTCTGCTGATATCGCATAATTCTTTCCATGATATTATATTACATTCAACACGTGTCGAGACTTTTATCCTTGGAGGCCCAAGTTACATGCAATCGCGCGATATGCTGCGATGTTAAGATTGAACAAAAGCATTATGGAAAAAAAAATGGTAGTTTTAGAATAAAATATTCAGCGCTTCCACAGATATTATATTACATTCAACACGTGTCGAGACTTTTATCCTTGGAGGCCCAATCGCGCGATATGCTGCGATGTTAAGATTGAACAAAAGCATTATGGGGGGAAAAATGGTAGCTTTAGAATAAAATGTGGTGGGGATTGCACCTCTATTTAAGCCGGCTCTCCGGACGCTATTCCATCAATCGCTCAGTAGCTTCGCTGAATTTTCGACGGAACAAATAGTGCTCTGAAAAACAATGTGTAGTACAAGTGCCGAGGGCAATAACGATCCAAACAGGGAAGATGATGGCGTATCTCCATGCAAGGAGAATACATTTAACAGGTAACCTTTCATAATTTTTATTTATTTATTTATGTTTTTTAATGAAAAAAGTTAATTTTAATGATTATGATTTTTAGGCCACGCCAACCATCGCTTGTCATGGTCAGAAGATACGCATTAACATCCACGGGCTGCAAATATTTGGAAATTGGAATCAGCGTAGGACCTACAGCCGATGTAGAAATTCTTCTCGGTGATAATCGTGGGAATCATCTTAGAATACTATGGCATACATGGAACTCACTATTCGACTGCTGTACAACCATCGAAGAACGTGCACAATTGCCTGGATCATCATTGATGCAGATTAATGAATTAACGGTGGAATTTTTGTCCGGATGTTTGATTCGTCGATTGTAAAGATGACAATTGATAATAAGTCGCTGTATTTCAAACCGAATACAGTAGCATTTTTATTTAATCTTGAGCCATGTGTAAGCTATGTATATCCGCGGCTCTATCAAACTGTAGAAGATGTGAGGAAAAAATTTATAACTTTTGTTAGCGTGTTGCAACAGAGCAATGCTGTCATCGAAACGTTAGATACGCGTAGTGCTGCTAAAATCATACGTGACAGCGAATATTACTGCAGGGATTATCTTGTAGATTGCGAACTGTTAGCATGCGCCATCAATGATATTGTAATTGAAGCTCGTAAGAAAAAACGTAACAATATATTACCGAAACATTAGATACGCGTAGTGCTGCTAAAATCATACGCGACAGTGAATATTACTCCAAGGATTATCTTGTAGATTGTGAACTGTTAGGATGTGCCATCAATGATATTGTAGTTGATGCTCGCATAAAAAAAATGTAACAATATAGTGTCATTTAAAACATATATTATTTCTCGAATTTTATTTACCCGTCTTCCACATTCTCTCCTCGCATAAATCTAAGGCTGGACCATCGATTTAATTTATATTTTAATCCGTTGGACGCAGCGTGTCGCGAACACGATATTGCATATTCGCTTACCAACGACTTCGTCGAAAGGCACGTAGCAGATAACGGACTCGCTGACAAAGCGCGAAAACGCATCGTTGCGCGAGACTCGACTCGACTCTGGATGAGGGAAGAGGAACTGCATTGTTTCGAGTAAATTTTCACATTTAGTATACAGTATGAAACTTTTTATTTCTTGTGTTTCGTAATGATATTAACCATTTTCTATAACGCGTTTTGCAAGACTTTGACCAAACCTAACCACAGTGAACTATAAAAATCTGAATTTATACGAGTACTAGAATAATAAATAGAAAGAATAGATTTACGAGCCGAATGATGTGTTGTTTTTTTGGCGTGGTGTAAATAATTTAGTTGGATAAAATTATGTAATTATTTTTTAGTTGTCATCAAACGTAACGAGAACGCCGAAAGACAATAAAAAAATGCCTGTGGGTGGAAAAAAATTTTCGGGGTCATACCCTCCCTCGGTTCGGTATGAAAAGTTTCGGGGATCATTCCCCCTCTTAAAAATTTCCGACGGCGGGCCAGGTCTGGAGAGGTCTCCGCGGCGGCTCGGCCTGGACTAATCCCTGACATCCCCACTCCGCGGCTCGTGTCCGCGCAACCAATCTTCCACTCTCCACAGGCCCCGCGCCTAAAGTTCTCCGTGCCGCACTCCCCCGCGCGCCCTACCTTCCCTCGCCGCACGCTCCCCTCATTGCCCCATGGGTTAGAATCCCCATAGCTATACTACTGAGGTAGCGCGATGGTCGCGGCCCATTGGCGCGATGCTTAACCGCTACACACTCCCCGGAAAGTTAACCGCAGCCATGAATGATCGGATTCATTCATTAATGCGTAGTTGTTGTATAGTGATGTGATTACGTAGGTGCTAGGTAAAGATGGCATTTACATTGGAACAAAAGGACGCAAATACGTAAGTACAATGATTGACCTTATTCTACTTACATGCTATTTAAAATTAACTTAATTTAATTACGATCGTGACCACGCGGTCGAACATAACCTACGCGAGTTACAAATTAATTACGCGCTTCGTCGTTGGCATGTATTGTAATGGGAAGAAGGGAAATTTTGGAGAGGGGCCGCTTAAATTTGGATTGTGCGGTTTTGACCGTTACTACCCGAATTAATCCGTCATCGCCGGGGTGGCACTCGATTATTCGTCCTCGTTCCCAGCTGCAGGGTGGTAAATTCGGATTGCGGATTAGGACGAGTTGACCGACCTTGACCAGGTTTTGGATGGTTCGCCATTTTGGGCGTTGATGGAGAGTATGAAGGTAATCATTTTGCCAGGCTTTCCAAAGGTTTCGGTTAGTTTTTGCAGGAGCTGCCAACGCGACAGGCGATTTTTCTTTAATTTCCTAGTATGCTCGGTTCCGGGTTTGATACGAGAGGAGTGCCAATTAAGAAGTGGCCTGGTGTTAGTACGGAAAAATCGTCTAAGCAGTCCGACATTGCTCCGAGGGGTCTTGAATTGAGACATGCTTCATCCCGGCACAACATCGTTGTCATTTCTTCAAAGGTAAGTGTATGGGACCCTATTACGCGTTTAAGGTGGTGCTTGGTACTTTTCACGGCTGCTTCCCATAGGCCCCCGAAATGAGGTGCATTTGGGGGCAAGAATACAAGCTGACTCCGGAAGAGGCCAGTGCGTTTCTGAGGTTGGAGTCCTTTTGTGCAGACTGGAAAGCCGAGGCTAGTTCGCGATTGGCGCCTTGGAATGTTGTGCCGTTGTCGGAATAAAGTTTGGTTGGAAGACCACGCCGGGGACACAAATCTATGGTAGGCTGCTATGAATGCTGCGGAACTGTAATTGCTTACTAACTCGAGGTGGATTGCTTTTAATGTCAGACATACGAAGACTGCGATGTATGCCTTCATTGATTTGTGTCCGCGCCCAGGAGCAGTTCGGATGAGAACCGGACCCGCATAATCCACGCCGGTATGTACGAACAGACGCTCGACTCTGGTTACGCGGGGCTCAGGTAAATCTCCCATGAGCTCATGAGGTGAGGTAGCCCTTTCACGTGCGCACTCCACGCACTGGTACAGGACTGCCCGGATTGTCGTTCTTGCTCTAAGGATCCAGTATTCACTTCGGAGGTGAGCGAGAAGGAGTTGAGGACCGGCATGCAACAAAGTTCGGTGAGTATGGTTAATTAAAAGGGTTAGGAGTGGGTGTGTTTTGAGGATGATTGGATTTTTTGCCTTTTCAGAAAGATCGGAGTTCATCAGTCGCCCTTTGGCGCGTATTACCCCGTTTGCGTCGATGTACGGGTTTAGAGAAATCAGAGAGCTTGATGTTGAGACCCGTCTCGATGCCTTCAACCGCTCTAGCTCGGGTTGAAATACATCGCTCTGGATCTTTTTCAACCAGAACAGTTTTGATTGACTAATCTCATCAGGGGTCAGCACTAGGATAACGTTATTACTCGGAGACTCCATTCTGGTAAGTTCCGCTTTTCCCGATTTTCTTCGGAGGTTTTGTACGAAACGTTTCAAGTACGCGGTTATCCGAAGCAATTTCGGCCAGGACGAATACCGAGTCTCCAAGTCCCATGTATTTAGGGTTGTTGACATGCTAGGAATTTCGTGCGTGGTTTCCTCGAGTGAGGCTTCTCGGAATGGTCTTGGCTCTGATTTCGGCCAAGAGTTGGAAGTTTCACGCAGCCAACAAGGCCCTGACCACCATAATGGATGAGGAATTAATTTTGTTAGCGGTATTCCACGGGAAGCGCAGTCAGCGGGATTGTCTTCTGTTGGAACGTGATGCCAGTGTGCGGTTGGAATCAGAGTTTGGATCTTGGCGACCCGGTTTGCTATGAACGTTTTCCAACGTGATGGTGGTTGGTTCACCCAGGTGAGCGTTATGCTCGAATCTGTCCAACAGTGGCATTCCACCTGACATTTCAGTGCGGTTTGGACAAACTTTAACAGGCGTGCGAGCAGAAGTGCAGCGCATAACTCTAAGCGAGGAACGCTAACTGTTTTCACAGGGGCCACGCGAGATTTGGCCATGGCGAGCCTGATACAGACGGAGCCATCTTGAAGAACATTACGTACATAAACAACAGCAGCATATGCTGCTGTTGATGCGTCGGCAAAGCCATGGAGGCTTTGATTGGTCTGGATGCTCGTCGACAATTTTCGTGGGATTGACAAGTGTTTCAGCTCCGATAACTGGCGACAAAGAAATTGCCATTCGGTTTGGATTTCTTGTGGGACATAATCATCCCAATCGGACTTCAACGACCATAGTCTTTGAATAAGAATCTTTCCGGAAATTACGATAGGGTGATCCATCCCAGGGGTCAAAAATTTTGGCTACTGATGAAAGGATCATGCGTTTGGTCATAGGGCTGTTTGCGACAGGTTCGACTTGAACTTGGAATTGAAATTGATCAAGCCCGGGATTCCAAATCAAACCGAGGACGGACGTGCTTTCGTGGTCGTTCAGGGATTTGCCTAACGCAAGGCCGTGCTCCGAAGGATCGATGTCAGAAAGGAGTTCGGAGTGGTTACTTGCCCATTTCCTCAACGAAAACCCACCTTGAGCTAACAGGGCCGTCGTTTGGTTTCGAATTTGGAGGAGCGAAGCTATGCTGTCACTTCCGAAAAGAAAATCGTCAACGTACACCTGATCGTTTAGGGCTGGAACTGCATGAGGGTACTTTGATCCCTCGTCCTCGATCAGCTGTTTGAGGACACGAAGGGCCAAATAAGGTGCTGGAGTTGTGCCATAGGTTACGGTAAGGAGTTGATATTCGTCGACAGGATCTGATCGAGATTCACGCCAGAGAATTCTTTGGAAGTTTACATCGTGGTCATCGACGCGGATTTGTCTGTACATTTTTGCTATGTCGGCGGAATATACGAATTGGAATTGGCGCCATCGCAAAAGAATTGATGCTAGGTCTTGCTGTAATTTGGGGCCACTATACAAGTGGTCATTGAGTGATTGACCATTGGAAGTCCTCCTGGAGGCATTGAACACGACATGAAGACGTGTTGTTTTACTGGTTTGGCGGAAGACGGCGTGATGGGGATGTAATAAATTTGGTTACTCGGTTGTTGTGGAGATTCGACTTTTCTCATTATGCCCAAGAGATTGATATTCCTTGAGAAACGCACGATATTCGGTTTGGAGAGTATGGTTTCGGTGAAAACTGATTCTCTAAAACGCGGAGGCTGCTTAAGGCTCCGGGCCGGGATTCGCCTAATGGAATTGGAGGCTCGCAAGTAAATGGCAAACGGACTATGTACTGACCCGTGATGTTTCGCGAATGTGTTTTTCGAAAATGGGTTTCACAAATTTTCTCATCCGGTGTTAACAGGGTCGAGACTGGAATATCCTCAAGCTCCCAGAACTTTCTGAGGTTCTGATCTAGGCGGTCAAGGATTGTAAGATGGTGAAGATGGATTGAGGACTCACTTGTCGAAGAAAGAGGACCGGACAGAATCCAGCCGAGCGTGGTGTTTTGGGCTGTGGGTGCGCACGCTGGGCCCTTTCCTCACCCCCTGCAGAAGAAGCTGTCCGTAGATATCGGCTCCAATTATTAAACTGATTGGTTCGGAGCTCATGGGATCCTTATCCGCTAGATTGAGCCCTGAAAGGTGGGACCATTTAGTTGATAAGTTCGAACGCGGTGGTACATACCTCGTGAGTTTTTCAATTATGATCGCGTGCTCTGTATATGCCGGTTCGGATCTCTCTAGCGGTGTGAGAACGATTGGTGCGACGTAATGTGCAAAGGACTGAGTCTCTCCGATGCCACTAATCTTGGTAAATTGTGTCGATTTATCAAGACGAAGTGGATGAGCTAAGGACTCGGTAATGAGTGTCGCTGCTGAGCCTTGATCGAGTAGCGCTCTTACAACAATGCACCGGCCATTCCGTGAGCGCACTCGAACTCTAGCTGTAGAAAGGAGAATGTTTGTTTTGATCGGTTTATTAGAGGCTAGATTTAAAACGTTCGTTACTTCGTGATCGGAGGCGGCGGGACTCGTCCTTTGTGCGACATTGGAGGCGTCATTGGTATTGCGAAAAATGTAACAGGGTATGATGTTTCGATTGGCACTCCTTGCAACAATGAGCGCTCTTGCATTGTATAGTCGAGTGTGTCGATGAAAAACAATTAATGCATCGTTCTTGCTTTCGGATAATCGTGTATCGCTCTGTGGAGTTTTTGCTAAAAAACTAGGGCATTGGTAAATGAGATGGTGCTGTTTACAGACCGCGCATGATAATGGATTTGTTGTTGTAGCGAGTGCTGTAACTGGTTTGGAGCGAATAAATTTTGTTCTGTCATATTCGGGTTGTTTTTCGCGTTTTATAGACGGCATTGCTTCTAGCGCGTGAATTCTTTTTCCAGAAACGCATCAAATTCGTGATAAGTCGGATACTCGGAAGTGTCACCTAAATTAAACTCCCACGCTTTACGGGTTGCGCGATCTAATTTTTGTACACCGATATAAACTATTATATCACTCCACGAGTCGACTGGCCGACCAAGGTTACGGAGCATTTGAACGGTGATATTGATTTGGTCACGCAACGGTCGAAGTTCTGTTGACGTTTCGGACGAAAATGACGGTAGAGAAAACAACGTATTCAAATGAGTGTTTATAAGTCGTCGCTTATTTTCGTAACGCGATGTGATTGTTTTCCACGCGACAGTAAAATTATTATCGGTTATAGGTAAATGGCTCACGGTTCGGTTGGCTACGCCCTTGAGCGACGAGCATAAGAAGTGTAGGCGCTCCACGTTCGACAACGCCTCGTTGTTTTATGACCATAGAGGTGAACCTGTCCCGGAAGCTCTCCCACTCCCCGAACTCTCCTTCGAACGTTGGAAGACTGATCCTGGGAAGGTGAACCGTTGGTCGTGACGTCACGGAATTTGAAGAATATCCGTTTGCAGCTGGCGTCTCGGGTGGAGGTGCGACTCTTGAGAGCATTTCGGTCATGAAGTCGAGGGCTTCCTGGAAGTTGTCCTCGCATCTGGAGAAATGGTCTTCGGCGAAATACGGAATGGTGGCTTTTGTCTTCGGATCGACACTGGCTGCGAGTTTTGCATCCCAGTCTTGACACTGATGAAAGGCTTCCTTCAGCAGTCCGATTCGATTTTGTATAACGGTAGCGGTCATTTTGGATTGACCCAGTTTTGAAATTGGCAAGCGCTCGTTCGACTGACCGCATTGCTTGTGTTTGTTTATAAAATAGTTCTTCAAGCGAACTCATGGTCGTTAACGGTTGGATTCTCTTTCAGATGAAAACGGTCGTTCGATTCCTTTTCCTCGACGTCAATCCGGCTCGAAGGAGCAATGTTTCGGTTTGGTAAAGAAGGTTAAAGGGAGAGGCTGGGATTTCTTACAACAAAAGGAAGTTGACGCTCCGAGGAGAAATCGGAAAATTGGCGGAAATCGAAAGAGAACAAATCACGTAAATTATCTTGTATTTCTATACAATAGTCACAAGGAATTACTGCGTAATAAACAGATAACTTAAAACACAATACACTGGTTTTAATTAAACTCGGTTTAAGGCGTTGAGAAATCCCTTGGTTGGTTATAAGCACGTGTTGTCGGTTTGGTTGCGACACGGTAAGTAAATTCAAAAAGCGTGCGCACCTCGTTAGCGGTCTCGAGGTGGCTAAATTGGCGCGAGGTAGCGCGATGGTCGCGGCCCATTGGCGCGATGCTTAACCGCTACAGATTTATAAGAATAATTATATCTATTTGTTTGGAGGGGCAGTTTTAATTAGAAGACTCGGAAAATAAAAGTGTATTTATTAATAACACAAAAAGAGCCAAAATGTCGTAGAAGCGCAGAGAAGGATAAACACATAATGATGTAACTAGAAGAACCGACAGCGCCCAGTCGCAAAACAAGATAGTCCTGTTGTAGCAACGGCAGGAACGCATGACGAATGCGAGTCACCCCGATATAAAATCTTACACTTCCCTCGACGTGCACTCGTCAGCACTCCTATCGACAGCATAAATTCAACCCAAGTGTAGGGGGTGAGGAGTGAGATTTTCACCACAGTTCGTACTTTGTTAAATAGACTTTATTCTCAGGATACACTTTCTTTCCGCACACATAAATCTCTCTGCAGGATCGCGAAATCCTCGCGTATTTATACCGGCTCGCGAGCCGGTATCCCCGCTGTTGGCAACGTAGCCAATCGGCAATAATTGGGTCTCTATTGGCCGCCTAATTAGGGGTGTGGGCCCATATTTCGGCAGTCTAACGGCAGCGATCGACCGGGAGCGTCCCAAGCCACGCGCCAACAGTTCGGCCATTCTGACTTATCGACCGTCCCGGTCAATCACTGATCAGAGATGTATAATTACAAAGATACGGCCGCATGTGATCCGGTGCCAATACGCTCGTATAAGGCCGTGGGGCCAGCTGGAAACCCTCGACGTCGCTGACGACGTAACGATCGCGGTCTAGGACTTTCTTTACGATGTATGGGCCTTTGAATTTCGGCACCAGCTGTGTGTTAATTCCGGCCACGGTTTCTACATTCCGTATCTCTACGTAGTCCCCGACCTTATACTCGCGCGCAGGTTTCCGTCTTAAATTGTATTTGTGGAGCTCGTGCGCTGTTCTTCCTCTATCTTAGATTTAGCGTCGCGGCGGAGCGAATCAAAATCTCTTTCCTCCTCGTGACGGTGTTCGAGTAATTCGCGCAACGTATTGCTCGAATTTTGTTTCACCGAAGAAGGGGTGAAAACGGACCCCGACAAGGTGGAAGCCATCCACCGAGTACCGCCACCGACCAACCTACGGGAACTCCGACGCTTCCTCGGGATGGTATCCTGGTACCGCCGCTACGTACCCCGTTTCTCCGACCTCGCCGCACCGCTAACCCGACTGCTGGAAAAGCGCCGCCGGTGGCAGTGGACCACCACCGAAGACACCGCCTTCCAGAACCTGCGACATCACCTCGCTACCGCCCCGGTACTTACTTGTCCGGACTTCGAGCGACCGTTTACGCTCCAAACCGACGCCAGCCAAGACGGACTCAGGGCAGTCCTTACCCAGGACCACAACGGCGCGGAACGCGTCGTCGCCTACGCCAGCAGAACGCTGAACCCGGCAGAACGGAATTATTCCGTCACCGAGAAAGAGTGCTTGGCCGTGGTATGGGGCATCCGCAAAATGCGAGCCTACCTGGAGGGATACCGGTTCACCGTCCTCACCGACCACCAGGCTTTGAAGTGGCTCCGCTCCATCGATAGCCCGTCCGGCCGTCTGGCTCGCTGGAGCCTCGAGCTCCAGCAGTACGATTTCGACATCCAGTACCGGAAGGGTGAGAACAACCTCGTGGCCGACGCACTCTCCCGACAACCCGAGTTATCCAGCCTCGATACAGGCTGCCGGTGGTACGCCCGTACCAAGGAAGCGGTTACCCAGGAGCCGGCCAAACACCCAGACTTTTGCCTCCGCGAAGAGGGTCTCTTCCGCCGTATCCCCGACGCCACGGGATTGCACCCGGACCAGGAGTGGAAGCGCTGCATCCCGCTACCGCAACGGGACGAAATATTGCGGGCCGCCCACGATGCACCAACCGCCGGCCATCTGGGCATCGCCAAGACTTGCGCCCGCCTAGCCCAGCTCTACTATTGGCCGGGCATGTTTCGCGATGCCACCCGCCACGTTCGCCACTGCCGCTCGTGCCTCAAGTACAAGGCCTTACAGCGGGCGCCCGCCGGGCAAATGTTCACTACCCCCGCCGTCCAGCCATGGGAGGTAGTCGCCGCCGACTTAGTCGGCCCGCTGCCCCGGTCAATGGGGGGCTTCACCACGCTACTCGTCTGCCAGGACAAATTCACCAAATGGGTAGAACTGCACACCCTCCGCACCGCCACCGCTGCCGCTATTGCCCGGCTACTCAAGCAACACGTGATCTTACGCCACGGGAGCCCTCGCCGCCTGATCACCGACAACGGCCGACAGTTCGTCGGCAAGGAAATGGCCGCCTTATGCCGCCAGTACGGCATCGAACACCGTACGACACCACCGTACACCCCGCAGTGCAACCCGGTGGAACGGACTAACCGGGTAATCAAGACAATGATTGCCCAGTTCACGGAAGAAGACCACCGAACCTGGGATCAGTGGCTCCCCGAGCTCACCTACGCCTACAACACGGCGCACCACGACACCACCGGCCAGACCCCGGCATTTCTAAACTACGGACGGGAGCTACCGATCCCGGATCCAGCCCGAATCCGTTCCCCGGATGCACCCGATGAGCCGGGAACCACCGACATCACCACATGGCGCCAACGCCTGTCCCAGCTTCAGGACGCCTACCAGCTGGCACGGTGGAGCCAAGCAAAGGCCCACGAAGGGCAGCGCAAGGTATATAACCTTCGACGTCGGGACTGGCGGCCCCAGATCGGGGACGAGGTAATGGCCGGGAACATCACCTCAGCGCCGCCAACCGTGGCTTCAACGCGAAGCTAGCCCCAAAATATGCCGGTCCCTTCCGCGTGGTCGGCTTTAAAGGACCAAACGTAGTTCGGTTACGACGCCGCGGCGCCAGGATCGCTCGCGTCCATCTACAGGACCTCAAACCCTGCGCGCGCACCGAGGACGAAGGAGTGGGGACGCAACCGATCTCCCGCTACCCCGCGACCGGGTATAAAACCCGGCCAACCAGCCGATACCGGGCAGTCGAGCTCCAGCGTCATGCCGAGGAACGAACTCGTCGCGGCTCGCCAAGCCGGCACAAGCGCCCAACCGGTGGGGTTAACCCACCAGCGGCCCATCGAGGCCCGGCCACGCGCCGGTCCTCGAACACCGCACCCGCCAGCACCGAAGAGAGGACCTCCGTCCCGGATGCGGGCCGGCATCCGGGACTCCGACGTAGGGGCCATCGACCTCACGGTCTCCCGACCGGCCCACCAGCCCGACCTCGTCCAAGGGATGGCCAAGATGACTGTGGCCTCCCCGCCAGCAGGGGCCGCGAGTCGGCCGACCCGGCCAGCCATCCGCCGGGTCAGCCACCTCCAAAACCACCGGGTCCGCTTGACCCCTGGACCGCCACCAGGCCACGAAAGGGTGCCTTCCCCCACCAGGGGACCAACCACCGCCCAGCAGGCCTCCAGCCCGCAGCCCGCAGCCAGCGCAAGGAAGCGGGCCCACCAGCCGGCCAGCCGCCAGCCGCCGGACGACCGATCGGCCAGCCACCGGGCCATCGGCCACTAGCCGGCCGTCCAGCCAGCCTTCCAGCAGGCCTTCCAGCCAGCCTTCCAGCAGGCCTTCCAGCCAGCCTTCCAGCAGGCCTTCCAGCCAGCCCTCCAGCCGGCTTACCGGACACCCAGCCTCGGGCCCTCCACCAGCCCGTCGGGCCACCTCCGCCAACGCCCCTACCCCAAGCCCCCCGACCGAGCCCGCGAGCAAGACGTCGACCGACACCGCGGTCGACGTAGCGACCGGAACCGCGGCCGCCGGTGGAGCCACCCCGGCAGCACCGGCGGCCGAAGACCGAGCCCCGCCGCGGTGGGCTCCCGACGGCGATACCGTCCGCCTCAACCCGGCACGGTTGAGGGTCGGACGGCGGTACGCGATCCCCGCGCGCCTTGTCACCCTCGAGGTGACGAGACACAGGAACGGCACCATCATGGTGCGCCCCCGCACTCCGTCCCCACCGAACCCATAGGTTAAGCTAGCCTGTAAGTTATGTATACCACCTAATAAACCGATTATGTATGTCTATGTGTCCGGACCAAGTCCCCGGGGATGTCTAAGGTTAAGCCCGCGTGACGCGACGAATCTTCCGCGCTCCGGAAGAAAGGGGGATGTAACGCCGATATCCTCCAAGGCGCTGAACGAGCGTCGTCGCGCTATGTCTCCGCGACCGATAGTACCGCGCCCGGCCGCCAGGCGTCCGCGCCTTCGCGCAACCGATCTCGCGAGGCGCTAATTAATCACGCGACCGCTGGGCGGCCGCGAATTCGCGCAACCGAATACCGCATCCGCGGATTATAAGAACCGGGCTATCGGCCGGAGACGTCGGACTCGTGCCTAGCTCGCCGAAGCCTGATTTAGTGGTGAAGAGATTGCTTGCCATAGTTGCGCTACAATCTGTACGAGTCCGACTTTGGAAACACGAGAGTGCGAGGGCACCCTCGTGACCGAACCGCCATACCTCCGTCAATGGTTACCCTAGTAACCGACAGTCCGCTCTAATATTCCTACCGGGCCCTGCCAGGACGCCCGCCTTGTGGTAAGCGTCGGCAGGGTATTGCTTCAGCCCGCTCCCGCCACGGCTTTTGCTCGACCCACCCCTCCGTCAATGGTTACCCTAGTAACTGACAGTCCGCTCCTACCTTCCTACCGGGGCCCTACATCGTCGCCCGCCTTGTGGTAAGCGGCAGTAGGGTATTGTACTCCTACCCGATTCACCCCCTCAGCCGTTTCCGACGACCCACCGCCCGTCACTGGTTACCCTAGTAACTGACAGTCCGCTCCTACCTTCCTACCGGGGCCCTACATCGTCGCCCGCCTTGTGGTAAGCGGCAGTAGGGTATTGTACTCCTACCCGATTCACCCCCTCAGCCGTTTCCGACGACCCACCGCCCGTCACTGGTTACCCTAGTAACTGACAGTCCGCTCCTACCTTCCTACCGGGGCCCTACATCGTCGCCCGCCTTGTGGTAAGCGGCAGTAGGGCATTGTCTCTCCCTCCCCCACTACCGAGCGACCGACCGCCGAACCGTAGCTACTAAGGACACGTTAGGTTAAGATTGTCCGCGTCCGAACATTGTCCGCGTCCGCCGCGTCGTCCGAACACCGCCCGTCTGCGTCCGCCGTTAAAAGATTGTCCGCGTCCGAACATTGTCCGCGTCCGCCGCGTCGAACACTGTCTGCGTCCGCCGTTAAAGATTGTCCGCGTCCGCCGTTAAACATTGTCCGCGTCCGAACACTGTCTGCGTCCGCCGTTAAAGATTTTCCGCGTCCGCCGTTAAACCTTGTCCGCGTCCGAACACTGTCTGCGTCCGCCGCTAAAGACTGTCCGCGTCCGCCGGCAAACCTTGTCCGCGTCCGAACACTGTCTGTGTCCGTCGTTTTGGCAAACACTGCCCGCCTGTACCTCAATAGCGAATAAACGTCTACAAAACCGAAATCGCCTCCGTCACTCAACGCACCGAACCTTGGGCAGCCGACTGAGTCGGCCACCACCTTCCTCCGCGTCCCCCGATCCGAAACGGACCGTCACACGGGGGAACGGTCACAAACATAAACGACAATGATGAAAATGTCCTCCCCTTTTCCTGAGAAACACACACAGGAATCTGCTGATGACTGAGAAAGCACATAATGTTTCAGTTTTAAGCTCAGCTTTATGTGCCATCGCCGTCCCGCTTGTTTCAACCCATAAATGGATTTTTTAAGCGAGCACCTTGTCTCCTCTCGCCAGATCGCTCAACAGTTGCTTCGATTTTCTCAGGATGTCCCTGTTTCCGCTATTGGTTCGGATTATTTCCTCAAAACGTCTTCTGCGAAATCGGGAACCTCCATCAGGACTTCTTCTTCCAATTCGCCATTCAGGTAGGCAGCTTCTACATCGAACTGAGAAATATCCAAATCATACAGAGCAGCGAGAGAGGTTATTAGTCGAATGGAACTCCCGCGCGCAACTGCGTCAGCGGCGCGCTGAGGCTCGCGCTCGTTTGGTGGCGAGAGAGCGTCGCCTGGGCGTCAGGCGACGCGGGCAGCCCCCTCGGCGTGGCGCATGACCCAGGCTGGGAGGGGGGTCCTGATAGGAGCCCCCTCCCGCCAGGCGGCGTAGGGTCGGACCGGATGGGGTGTCAGTGCCTCCTGTCCGGGTCCGGCGCACGGGGCGGCACCCTCGGTGGCCTTTTTTTTTTTTTCTTTTTTTTTTTTTTTTTTTTTTTTCGTGGGGAAAATCTTCGAAAGACTCCCTCCCACCTCTTTGGGGAGAGGCGGGAGGGGTGTGTGGGATTCCCCGCGCCCATTATAACGGGCGCGGGACCTAAAAAACCCCACGGTGACCCTTCCGCACGATTTGGGAGGATACCGGGAATCGCTTGAAGTATACTTCCGGTATCCTAGCGTGCCCGCGCTTTGCGCCCACCCGCGCGGGGGCAAACGGTCCCCCCGGTAATCGCCCTGTATCATAGCGGCCGGACGAGGTCACATCGTCCTGCCGCCATCCGTCCCGGGGCCGCGTCTAGTGGCGGCTGCGAGCCCCAACTCGCAACCGCCCGCGACCCCTTTTCTACCCCTCGGAGGCCGGCAGCTCATGGCCGCACCAGGCCACCGAGGGTGCCGCTCCGTGAGCCGGGCCCGGACAGGAGGCACTGCCACCCCATCCGGTCAGACCCTACGCCGCCTGGCGGGAGGGGGCTCCTATCAGGACCCCCCTCCCAGCCTGGGTCATGCGCCACGCCGAGGGGGCCGCCCGCGTCGCCTGACGCCCAGGCGACGCTCTCTCGCCACCAAACGAGCGCGAGCTTCAGCACGACGCTGACGCTCGCGCTCCCTTCCCGCGGTCTCCTTCTGCAACATTACGATTTCGCAGAAGGAGGCCACGGCCCTCCACTTCTCCTCGCTGCCGAGCATGGCGCGCAACATGCCCGGCACCGAGACATCCCGCCCGAAGACGCCGCTCAGGACAGGGGCGTTCACCCTCCCATGCAGCGCATGCCTCGAGGGTATGTTCCGCCGTGTCCTGCTCAGCGTCACAATGGCAGCAACGCGCCGTCGGCTCCTTCCTATCCGGCACAGGTATCTCCCGAAGCTGCCATGCCCCGAGAACACCTGTGCCATCCTGTAAGTGAGGCTTCCATGGCCTCTGTCCAGCCACTCACATAGGAGTGGCCGAACAGCCCCGACTGTCCGGTGCCCCGCGATAGGCAGAGCCAACCGCTCTTGCCACGCGTGCACCACGGACTGCCGGGACTGGCGCTTCAACTCGCCCCAAGCAGGTTCCTGCACCCCCGGGACCGCCCCCACCCCCGCGCGACGGTCGACGCGGTGACGATACATCATCGCGTGCGACCGCGCGAGGAGATCCATGGGCGGCATCCCCGCAGAACCGTCGCCGCCTCATGTGACACGGTCCGCGGACGACCCTTAGAGCCATCCGCCTCTGCACCCGACGCAGCATAGTCATGCCGCGCCGGGAGGCCGCCAGGTCGTCCGCCCAGACGGGGGCCCCGTATAGGACCACCGACTGAACCATTGCCACATAGAGGCGGCGAACTCGGCCCGCCGGGCCCCCCAGGTCTGGCAGAATCCGGCCCAAAGCCCCGACCATCCTCTCCAGCCGGGGGACCAGGCAGCGGAATTGCTCCTCGAAGCGCCAGTGGCTATCGAGGATCAGCCCCAGATACCTCATCTGGGGCTTCACCTCGATATTAGGCTCACCCACGCGGATCACAGGGGGTGGCGGATCCTGCCGAGGTGAATGGAACGCTATCACCTCGGTCTTACGGACCGCCACCGTCATCCCCATCCCTCTGATCCGGTCGACGACGCGTTGCGCCCCCTCCTCCGCGAGACGCTTGGCCCTCCCCCAGTGCGCCCCGACGGCCAGCACCAGTGTGTCATCTGCATAACACACGGCGCTGACGCCGTCGGGAAGGTCGGCCCGCAACACTGCGTCGTACGCGATGATCCACAGGAGTGGCCCGAGGACCGACCCCTGCGGAACACCGCAGTACACCTCCCTCCGCATATGCCCATCCCGGCTCGGATACTCGATCCACCTGCCGCGGAGATAATCCCCGATGACCGCCCCGAGACAAGGGGACCCGATGATATTCGAGCCCCTCCTTATCTCCTCCCAGGGCAGGGTGTTAAAGGCGTTGGCAATATCCAAGGATATTGCCAAAGCCACCCCTCCCCGGGAGACGGCCGACTCGAGAGGGCCCTGACACGACCTATCGCGTCGATGGTCGATCGACCCTCCGGAAACCGTACTGGCAGTCGGCCAGGCCGGGGCACCCCGCGCCAGGTACTCGACGAGGCGGGCAGCAATCACCCGCTCGAAGAGCTTGCCCACCTCGTCGAGGGAGACAGATGGGCCGGGATGCGGAGGAGACTCCGCGGGCCGACCTCCTTCCGGAGGAGGACCATCCTCGCCACCTTCCAACTGGGGGAATCGCCCGTCCCTCAGGCATCGGTCGAACAACCGCCTGAGGTCAGCCCCAAGGACGCCCTGGGTCAAGACCCAAACCCGGCCGGGCACACCATCCGGACCCGGGGCCGTGTTACGCGCCCGAGCCGTCTGATGGCCGTGGCCAGCTCCCCTGAGTGACCCCAGTTCGGCCGCCCACTCTGGGACTGCCGCCTCCGCCGGAGGACGTGGTCCCCTCACCCGAATTGGGAAAAGAGTATTGACCACGTCCTCCAGCAGCCGGGGGTCAAGACCCTCGGTGACGGGGGGCGCCCACGGGCGGAGCTTCTTCAGCACCACCCTGTAAGGGCGCCCCCAAGGATCGTCATTGATTGTCTGGAGGAGATCCTTCCATGCCTGGGCCTTGGCCCGTTTGATGGCGACCTGCAGAGCAACCCGCGCCATCCGGTATGCCTCATACAGGTCATCTGCCCTCGCTCGCGCCACGCCATCGTCCGGTCGTAGACGACGGCGCGCGCGGGCGTACTGGCGTCGGGCGCGGACACTCGCGACCCGCAATTCCGCGATCGCGGCCGACCACCAGTACACCGCCCGGCGAGGAGAAGCTCGCCCGACCCGGGGCATCGACGCGTCGCAAATGTTTGCGACTAGTACCCCGAGCCGGGCAGCCTCCTCCTCCATGCTTGGCACCTCGGCCGCCACCTGCGGCCAAGTTGCAGCGAGGGCAGCTGCCATCAGGGCGTCCTTGTCCAGGCGCCGAAGCGCCCAGCGGCGCGTTGGGATGCCATCCGGGCGGCGGTGCCGGGACGCAGCCCCGGCGGCAGAGACCTCCATCCGGATATACCGGTGATCGGAGAGTGTCTCTGACTTCGGGGCCACCTGCCAACCTGACACCATGCGCACGGCGTTGGGGTCGCGAATCCAACATCCACGATAGACCCCCATATCGCCGCACCCACGTGTGCTCCGACCCCGGTTCAGTAACCGAAGGTCGAGCCCCGCCGCCCAGTCGCCCAGGATCCTGCCGCGAACGGTGGTCCTAGGGGATCCCAAAGCCACCGACTTGGCGTTAAAGTCCCCAGGACTAGCACCGGCCGGGCCGCGCAGCGCTGCACGCATGCCGCGACCTCGGCCAAGTACAGCTCGAACGCGGAGTGACCGCTGCGGGGCGAGATGTAGCACCCCACTACGGCGACTCCCAACTAGTCCACGGCGACGAAACCCCGACCGCGCTCCAGAATGGAGAACGGCGGGGACCCGTCGCCACCTCCCCATACTGTCGCCACCAAACCGTCCGCGTCGCCCACCCAATGTGGGTGATCCGGCACGCGGTACGGCTCGGCGGCGACCGCCAGACCAACCCCCCACTCCACGAGGACTTGGGACATCATGTCCTGTGCCGCGCGGCAGTGGTTGAGATTGGCCTGGAGGAGGAGGCGGGGCGCCATTATTTAACGGCCGTCCCAGGCTCCTCCCGGCTGTCCGTCCCCGTGGCACCGTCCACCTGCATTGTGGACGCTGCAAGCGACCGCGGTGCCTGAACCGGGGCGCTCCCCTTCTTCTTCCCCTTCCGGGAGGGGGGAGAGCACTTTTTGCTCCCCACCCTGTGATCGGCTGGCCTCCCCATGTCCGCACATAGCGGGCAGTGGGGGTCCGCCGAACACTGGCTCGCGCGGTGGTCATTCGCCCCGCAGCGGTAACACTGACCGCTGCGGTCCACCGGCGAGGTGCACCACTGCCTCACGTGCCCCAGCTCGAGGCAGCGGTGACACTGGAGTGGCCGCGGCGCGAGTATCTCCACTCGCACCGAAACCCACCCCACCAATACCCTCCCGGATTCCGCCACCTTTCGGGCGGCGGAGAGGGGACACCGGGCCCAAACCGACCAAAGGCCGGAAGGGGACCTGCGGATTTCTCCGACCCGCACGTCTCCCTCGAGGCAATCACCCGCCCTCGCTAGGGCACAGGACACCTCCTGCGCGGTGACCGAGTCGTCCAACCCATATATGCGCATCTCTGTGCGCTTCGTGGGCCGGACGACACGGACACCCCGCTAGCCCAGCTGCTCCTGGAGCCTCTGGGCGAGTCGGTCCGCCTTCTCGCCGAGCTCTGGACCAGGGATCTCCAGCAGGAGACCCCCGGTCACGGCCCTCTTCGCCCTCACGGAAGCGATGCCGAACTCCTCCAGGGATATATTATCCCTGGCGAGCTGCATCGCCCCCGCGAGTGTCAGGTCGCCCCCCTGAGGAACGGTCAGCGTCACTGCTGCCGTTTTAGGGGGGCGCCCTGGTCGCATCTTCGCGGCCTTTCCCTTGGCCGTGGGCGGCGAAGTAGCAGGTCGCGGCTGCGAGGCCTTCCTCGCCGCCCTCTTCGCCTTCCGCCCTACCACCTCGCTCCACGACACCCCCCCTTGGGATGGTGCCGCAGAGGACGCGCACACCGGGGCCGGGGGACCCCTACCCCCCTGGGGGGCCGCGGCCCGCGGCACCGGAACGGCCACGGTGGGTGGAGCCTTCCCTCCCCCCACCTTTGCCTTCCCCGCCTGAACCGACTTTGGTCGGGGAGGCACCGCCTTCTTGTTGCTGACCGCACCTCCGTGGGGGAGCTCCTCCCGGAAGGCGGCCCGCTGACTATCCATCATGTTCCCGATCCTCCTCAGAAGTTCGTCCTCTGAGGAGGATGGGGAACTCTGCACGGGCGGAGTGCGGATGGAAGGTCCCCGCAACACCGCCGCCGCACTCCGCTTTTTTTCCACGACCGTGGGTCGTGGCGGTGGAGGCGCAGGAGGAGGGAGGATAGGAGGGAGGGCTGCGCTGTTCCAGCGCGCCTCTGCCTTCATCCTCCCCCGTCGCTCCTCCTCCACCAGGAGCTGCAGCCGGGCATTTCGCCCGCTCAGCTCCTGCGCCGCCTCCCCCATATTTTGCGCAGCCTCTCGCAGGGCCTTAGCCACGCTGCTTTTCTGCCCCTTTAGAGAGCAGGCTGCGGCAACCTTCTCGACCCGCCTCAGGGACGAGGAGATCCTCTCGGATATCTCCTCGGTTACCTCGTCCCTGAGACAGCTCAACATCACAACCGGGCTCATCGCCTTGCCCACTTCATCGACGGCCTGCCCCGTCCGCTTCCTCTTGGAGCCTATGTGGCTCCTCGTGGAGGAGAAGGACGAGACTGACGTCTCGTCGTCCTCCTCCACCTTCCACGAAGCCGGGCCAGGCGCTAAGTGAGGCGCGAGCGCCGTCACCGTAGCCCCAACACCGTCTTCGTCCTCCCCATTCGTAACAACCCGTCCCATCCCCGTTTTAATTGTTGAATCCATGTAATTCCCACGTGTAGGTCGGAAATAAAGGTCCACCTGGGCAGAGCCGCCTTACCCGGGTAAGCCTAATACTCCGGGGGTTCGGCAGGTGCCCCGGAGGTGGTCGCTTGGGATTGGGCCTTCTCCCCCAACCATGCATCCCATCGCCGCGCACCATAGCTTAGGATTGGAGGGCGATTTTATAGAGTCGCCATACTCTTGGCCCAGGCGGTTAAGCCAAGGCCCCGTTTCTCCTGCCGTCACGTACCATTCACAAAACCAAAAATGGAATTATGAATGGATCGTCGTGACGACCAACAGGAGGCTTACGGTGTGATTAGCTTCAGGTACCTCGGGGTCGCAACGCCCCGTACTGCGGCCGACGATTGCAGGACACAGCCCCTGAGGGGACCCTCGGTGGCCTGGTGTGGCCATGAGCTGCCGGCCTCCGAGGGGTAGAAACGGGGTCGCGGCGGTTGCGAGTTGGGGCTCGCAGCCGCCACTAGACGCGGCCCCGGGACGGATGGCGGCAGGACGATGTGGCCTCGTCCTGCCGCTATGAGACAGGGCGATTACCGGGGGGACCGGTTGTCCCCCCGCGCGTGGGCGCAAGGCGCGGGCACGGGAAGGTTACCGGAAGTATGCTTCGAGCGATTCCCGGTATCCTCCCAAATCGTGCGGAAGGGTCACCGTGGGGTTTTTAGTGGGTAGGTCCCGCGCCCGTTACAAAAGTAATGGGTGCGGGGAATCCCACACACCCCTCCCGCCTCTCCCCAAAGAGGTGGGAGGGAGTCTTTCGAAGATTTTCCGCACGCCCAAAAACAAAAAAAAACAAAAAAGGAACACACCACCGGAGGAAGATAACAGTCCACCCGATGACCTAATGTCTTTCGAAGAACCACTTGAAATTACCAATAATGAAAATACAATTATGGAAAATCCTCGAAGGATTTATTCAGTACTCCACAGGTAATACCGCAGGTTACAGACGAAATTTTACAACCAGCCATAATTCATCCACCTGCAGGGGTTGTAACCGACACAAGTGCAGAACGGCTACCTGACGCCTTCGACCGCACGCCTGACCCTTACCTACTGCATGCATTCGACACGGATGTTTTAACCGACGAAAACGAGCACCAAGACACTGCGTCAAAACAATCTTACAAAATAACAATTTCGTCGAACACCCTCACTGCCGAAAACGGACATTACGCACACTTCATATCAGCTGATTGCAATTTAATATCCACCGTAGGAAAAGTATTACTGGACACCGAAATAATTAATAAATCGGATTTATTGGCTGCACAACCGAAAAAAGGTCACGTATCGACTTCAGACAACGGATTGTTTAAAATCTTCAGTATGGTAATTTCTAACAATTTTTACGACAACATTACGGCAGAAGACGTATTCCATGGATTAAAGACTCTTAAACATACTCTAGAACAGAATCAAATAAACTCTTTTTCGAATATCTGCAACAGGAGATTTACACAAATTGCCGGCCGACAAATTATACAAGATATTGGAAGAAGTTTTACCGGAACAGATCAGCAAATTACTTTATGCAATTGTACCATCACCACACCATCCGAAACGGACAGACTAAACATAATCCGTGAAGCTCACGATAGTTTAATTGGAGGACATAAAGGGGTAACGAAAACATACAAACGCGTCCGATCATAATTCCAATGGCCAAAAATGCGCAACGAAATTCAGGAGTACATTAGGACATGCCAAAGTTGCCAAGAACAAAAATTAGTTCGAGCAAAGACTCGCCAACCCATGCTAATTACCGACACGCCGCTGGATGCTTTCGACAAAATATCACTGGACACCGTGGGACCCCTTCCGATCACGCCGAATGGAAATAGACATATCCTTACCATACAAGACAACCTGACGAAATACTGCGTGGCACTTGCAATACCTTGTAACGCGGGTTCCGGACACGCCGGTTAGGTGGCGCCGGTGGGTCGCGGTACCGCGTTCGGGCCTCCTCCCGAAGCAGCGGCCACGCGGAGGAGCGGGATCGGGCGGGTATAAATGACTATGAGTCGGTAACGGTAAACACTATTATTTATTGAGAACAACTCCTCGGTGGTTCGGACTCTGGAGGTCGCTGGGTGGACGGCGCTTGGTCCTGCCGCGGTTTCGTCGGTCTGGAAGTAACCGGTCCGGTGTGAGTACGCGCGCTTATAAGATATGGCTATGACAATGTATGACTAAGACAAAGTATGACTAAGATAAAGTATGACTAAGACAAAGTATGACTAAGACAAAGTATGACTAAGATAAAGTATGACTAAGACAAAGTACGATTAGGCTCGGTATGTACCCCTCAGGGGCTGTGTCCGGCAATCGTCGGCCGCAGTACGGGGCGTAGCGACCCCGAGGTACCTGAAGCTAATCACACCGTAAGCCTCCTGTTTGTCGTCACGACGACCCATTCATAATTCCATTTTTGGTTTTGTGAATGGTACGTGACGGCAGGAGAAACGGGGGCCTTGGCTTAACCGCCTGGGCCAAGAGTATGGCGACTCTATAAAATGGCCCTCCAATCCTAAGCTATGGTGCGCGGCGATGAGATGCATGGTTGGGGGAGAAGGCCCAATCCCAAGCGACCACCTCCGGGGCACCTGCCGAACCCCCGGAGTATTAGGCTTACCCGGGTAAGGCGGCTCTGCCCGGGTGGACCTTTATTTCCGACCTACACGTGGGAATTACATGGATTCAACAATTAAAACGGGGATGGGACGGGTTGTTTCGGTTGGGGAGGACGAAGACGGTGCTGGGGCTGGAGTGACGGTGCTCGCGCCTCACTCAGCGCCTGGCCTGGCTTCGTGGAAGGTGGAGGAGGACGACGAGACTGCGTCAGTCTCGTCCTTCTCCTCCACGAGGAGCCACATAGGCGCCAAGAGGAAGCGGACGGGGCGGGCCGTCGACGGAGTGGGCAAGGCGATGAGCCCGGTTGTGATGTTGAGCTGTCTCAGGGACGAGGTAACCGAGGAGATATCCGAGAGGATCTCCTCGTCCCTGAGGCGGGTCGAGAAGGTTGCCGCAGCCTGCTCTCTAAAGGGGCAGAAAAGCAGCGTGGCTAAGGCCCTGCGAGAGGCTGCGCAAAATATGGGGAGGCGGCGCAGGAGCTGAGCGGGCGAAATGCCCGGCTACAGCTCCAGGTGGAGGAGGAGCGACGGGGAGGATGAGGGCAGAGGCGCGCTGGAACAGCGCAGCCCTCCCTCTATCCTCCCTCCTCCTCCACCTCCACCACCACGACCCACAGTCGTGGAAAAAAGCGGAGTGCGGCGGCGGTGTTGCGGGGACCTTCCACCCGCACTCCGCGCGCAGAGTTCCCCATTCTCCTCAGAGGACGAACTTCTGAGGAGGATCGGGAACATGATAGACGGCAAGCTGGCCGCCTTCCGGGAGGAGCTCCTCTACGGAGGTGTGGTCGGCGGGAAGGCGGTGCCTCCCCGACCGAGGTCGGTTCGGGCGGGGAAGGCGAAGGTGGGGGGAGGGAAGGCTCCACCCACCGTGGCCGTTACGGTGCCGGGGGCCGCGGCTAGTTTACCCGCGGCCCCGGTGCGCGCGTCCGCCGCGGCACCATCCCAAGGAGGGGTGTCGTGGAGCGAGGTGGTAGGGCGGAAGGCAAAGAGGGCGGCGAGGAAGGCCTCGCAGCCGCGACCTGTTACCTCGCCGCCCGCGGCCAGTGGAAAGGACGCGAAGGTGCGACCAGGGCGCCCCCTAAAACGGCAGCAGTGACGCTGACCGTTCCTTAGGGGGGCGACCTGACACTCGCGGGGGCGATGCAGCTCGCCAGGGATAATATATCCCTGGAGGAGTTCGGCATCGCTTCCGTGAGGGCGAAGAGGGCCGTGACCGGGGGTCTCCTGCTGGAGATCCCTGGTCCAGAGCTCGGCGAGGAAGGCGGACCGACTCGCCCAGAGGCTCCAGGAGCAGCTGGGCGAGCGGGGTGTCCGTGTCGTCCGGCCCACGAAGCGCACAGAGATGCGCATATATGGGTTGGACGACTCGGTCACCGCGCAGGAGGTGTCCTGTGCCCTAGCGAGGGCGGGTGATTGCCTCGAAGGAGACGTGCGGGTCGGAGAAATCCGCAGGTCCTTCCGGCCTTTGGTCGGTGTGGGCCCGGTGTCCCCTCTCCGCCGCCCGAAAGGTGGCGGAATCCGGGAGGGTATTGGTGGGGTGGGTTTCGGCGCGAGTGGAGATACTCGCGCCGCGGCCTCCAGTGTCACCGCTGCCTCGAGCTGGTTCACGTGAGGCTGTGGTGCACCTCGCCGGCGGACCGCAGAGGTCAGTATTACCGCTGCGGGGCGAATGACCACCGCGCGAGCCAGTGCTCGGCGGCCCCCCACTGCCAGCTATGTGCGGACATGGGGAGGCCAGCCGATCACAGGGTGGGGAGCAAAAAGTGCTCTCCCCCCTCCCGGAAGCGGACGAAGAAGGGGCCCGCCCGGTTCAAGCACCGCGGTTGCTGGCAGCGTCCACCATGTGGAGGTGGACGGTGCCACGAACGGACAGCCGGGAGGAGGCTGGGAAGGCCGTTAAATAACGGCGCCCCGCCTCCTCCTCCAGGCCAATCTCAACCACTGCCGCGCGGCACAGGACATGATGTCCCAAGTCCTCGCGGAGGGGGGAGTTGGCCTGGCGGTCGCCGCCGAGCCGTACCGCGTGCCGGATCACCCACATTGGGTGGGAGACGCGGACGGTTTGGTGGCGACGGTATGGGCAGGTGGCGAAGGGTCCCCGCCGTTCTCCATTCTGGAGCGCGGTCGGGATTTCGTCGCCGTGGACTGGGGGGGAGTCGCCGTAGTGGGGTGCTACATCTCGCCCCGCAGCGGTCACGCCGCGTTCGATCTGTACTTGGCCGAGGTCGCGGCATGCGTGCAGCGATGCGCGGCCCGGCCGGTGCTGATCCTGGGGGACTTTAACGCCAAGTCGGTGGCTTGGGGATCCCCTAGGACCACAATTCGCGGCGGGATCCTGGGCGACTGGGCAGCGGTTGCTCAAATTGGAGCAGCGGTTGCTCAAACAGCCGGATCTCGAGTCTCAGTATCACGATTTTTTTATCGGAATACCTTTCCATGGGTCACATGGAACAAATTCAAGAACAAGCCTCGAACATCTCATCAATATACTACATTCCTCATCACCCTGTAGTGCGACCGTCCAGTAGCACAGCTAAGCTTAGAGTCGTATTCAACGCGTCCGCTAAAGCTAATTCCGGACAGTCGTTAAACGACTACCTCCTGATAGGTCCAAAACTGCAGCGAGATTTAGCAGCTATTATTCTACGCTGGCGGCTATTTCGTTACGTATACACTGCCGACATCGCAAAGATGTTCAGACAAATCCGAATCGATCCAGCGGATGCTGACTATCAGAGGATATTATGGCGACCGTGCAGAGACCAGCCTATTCTTTCGTACCGATTACTTACCGTGACGTATGGTCTCGCTTCCGCGCCATATCTTGCTATTAAAGTCTTAGATCAATTAGCTGTCGACAAAGGCTCCAACGCTTCCCGCCGCTACTCCTGTTGTGCAAGATTCAATTTATGTCGATGACGCTATTTTTGGTGCGGACGATATTCATACTCTCCACGAAATTCGTAGACAATTAATCGAACTCCTGAGTCGAGGGGGTCGAATCAGTCGAACTGATTCCTCCTTCCGGCTGTGAATCAACTTCCGATCATCCGCTCGGTGAGGACGAGTCTCAGAAAGTTCTCGGTGTCACATGGAACCCTTCCGAAGATACTTTCCGATTTCGCATCGACTTTTGTTTACCCGCGAAAGGTACTAAAAGAAATATACTCTCGATCGTTTCAAAGATATTCGATCCATTAGGATGGGCCTCCCCGTGATTATTGTGGCAAAATTAATGCTACAAGAGCTTTGGCTCCTAAAGAAAGATTGGGACGACGAAATTCCTGTCGACCTTTGTAAAAAATGGCACGAGTATTGCGAACATTTATCACAATTAAGGGAAGTGAGAATACCTCGCTGGACCGGCGTGCGAAACAATAATGTCGCGATAGAATTACACGGATTTGCCGATGCGTCACATCGAGCCTATGCTGCCGTGGTTTATTTAAGAGTCCTTCACTCTCTATCCGAAGCTCAAGTTGCATTGCTGACGGCAAAAAGTAAAGTAGCTCCGCTCAAAACCATAAGCATTCCGCGCTTGGGAATTAAACGCGGTCGTATTGTTAACGCGCCTGCTCGAGTGGACTTTGTCCTCCTTAAAGTTTCAATCCCCGCGTCTACGGATGGACCGATTCTACGGTAGTTCTGGCTTGGCTAAAACAACATCCGTCTACGTGGAATACCTTCGTCGCCAATCGCGTGTCCGACGTTCAGACTCGTCTTCCGCAAATGACGTGGAAACATGTAAGATCTCAAGATAATCCGGCTGATTGCGCGTCACGCGGCATCTGCGCTTCCGAACTTGCAGTTCATAAGCTGTGGTGGTCCGGACCGGACTGGTTGTCTCGTCCGTCCGTGTTTTGGCCGGACCATAACCCTTCGAATTCAATCGGACAAAACACGCGAGAGACCGCGTTATCTGAGATCTCGCAAATCATACGTTCACCACGCGTCTCCGCTTGTAGAATGGGACCTTCCTTCTCAATACTCGAGCTGGACTCGACTCCGTCGAGTTACAGCGTACATATTACGATTTACTCAAAGAACGCGTAAAAAACTAGTTCCGCTATCCCCGTATTCACGGTCGTTGACTGTCGACGAAATACGCGCCGCGTCTCTCATTTTGATGTGCGATGTGCCAAATAATCACATTAAAGCCGAACTTAAATTTCTAAAGAGCAAGATTCCGCATCCAAAATCTAGCCCGCTCATTTCATTACACCCAGTCATCGGGAAAGACTCATTAATTCTGGCTTGGCGGGCGGCTCGAGCACTCAGCTCTGAGCTACGACGAAAAACACCCCACCGTATTGCCGAAGCATCGCGTGTCCGAACTTCTAATCGACCATGTGCACAAGCGCACTCTTCACGGAGAGCATCCAATTGACTCTCCGCGTTCTCAGGCAACAATATTGGATAATATCGGCGAGATCCTTAGTTCGCGGGTACATACATCGTTGCGTAACTTGTGTTCGCCAGAAAGCTCAATCAGCTACTCAGCTGATGGGCGCCCTTCCAGACGTTCGAGTCAAACCCTCTGCTCCGTTTTCACATACCGGTCTTGACTATGCCGGTCCAATTAATATACTTCCAATCGTTGGTAGAGGTCAGAAAACCAGAAAATATTATATTGCGGTATTCATATGTCTTGCCACCAAAGCAGTGCATCTCGAACTTGTCGAGGACTGCACCACACCTGCGTTTTTAGCCGCTTTAAAGAGATTCGCCAGTCGCCGCGGGCTTCCCACGTTCTTGTACTCCGATAACGGTACAAATTTCCGAGGTGCCGATCGCGAATTACAACGAACCTTCCATGCTTTGATCGCAGATGCACCTCTCAAGAGTTTGTTGGCGACTGACGGAGTCACATGGAAGTTTATCCCACCTGCCGCTCCGCATTTTTGGTGGACTCTGGGAGGCGGGAGTAAAAGTGTTAAGTATCATCTGAAGCGAGCAGTGGGAGCTCATACTTTGTCTCAAATCGAGTTCTCCACCGTATTGTTTCAAATCGAGGCTTGTTTGAACTCGCGCCCGATGTCCGCTCTTACCGACGAACCCACCGACCTGTCCGCACTGACGCCCGGTCACTTTCTTATTAGTCGACCTATTGTAGCGGTTCCAGAGGAATCTACGTTAGATATTAATCCGAATAGGCTCGATCGATGGCAGCATGTCCGCAGAATAAGCGAACAGATCTGGCGTTCCTGGTCAGCAGATTATCTCCACTCGTTACATCAACGTCGGAAGTGGCAACAGGAATGCGCCAACTTGCGTTTAAATGAACTCGTCATTTTAAAAGATAGTTCCCTTCCGCCATCTAAATGGCAACTCGCGCGTATCACTCGATTGCAGCCTGGATCGGACCAAAGGGTTCGTGTCGTCACCGTACGCACGGTAGACGGCGATTTGAAGCGACCAGTAACGCTGATCTGCCCGCTCCCAATTCCAGTGTCGAATGAGAGTGATCTAAACGCTGCGAAATAATTAGATTATACATATTCGAACCTCACTTTTGTGATCGTCTATAAGTTAATGCGTTGTTTCAAGCTCATTATATATTACTTGCTTATAAATTCCGTTAGTCATTAAGTCATAATATTATGTTACTGTTAATTATTCTATTCTTGTTCCTTCGGTGCGCCTGTAAAATGTATGTCGCATTTGATTGCTCAGCGCTCCTAATGTTTGCGAACCAGTAAGTGAATTTCTCGACTTCTTCATTTACGAACTCATATACACCGTTTCGCATCTTTTTCGAATGCGAGGCGGGCGGTCTGTTCAAATCACATATTCAAAGCCTTAGTGTAACCGCTGGCAGTTTGTCAACACACGGTTTTGACTTTAGTGTCGTTCCGCGACCACGCCTGAGTCTCGCCGTATTGTTTTTCTTACCCGGCCGGCGAATACGAAATTTTAACCGCTCACACGCTCAGTCGATTCACACCAAACAATTTTATAAACCAGGAGCTCGTCAGGCTCCTCCCGAAGAGGAAGCGAAGGGAGAAAAATAAAGTACGTTACAAAAATTATTATCCGAACTATCCTCAGTTCAGTGGGCCAGTTTTTTATCCTTCCATCGAATCGGTGTGCTAAACATAGGCCGAGACGATACACTCTCCATCAACGCCCAAAATGGCGAACCATCCAAAACCTGGTCAAGGTCGGTCAACTCGTCCTAATCCGCAATCCGAATTTACCACCCTGCAGCTGGGAACGAGGACGAATAATCGAGTGCCACCCCGGCGATGACGGATTAATTCGGGTAGTAACGGTCAAAACCGCACAATCCAAATTTAAGCGGCCCCTCTCCAAAATTTCCCTTCTTCCCATTACAATACATGCCAACGACGAAGCGCGTAATTAATTTGTAACTCGCGTAGGATTATGTTCGACCGCGTGGTCACGATCGTAATTAAATTAAGTTAATTTTTAAATAGCATGTAAGTAGAATAAAGGTCAATCATTGTACTTACGTATTTGCGTCCTTTTGTTCCAATGTAAATGCCATCTTTTACCTAGCACCTACGTAATCACATCACTATACAACAACTACGCATTAATGAATGAATCCGATCATTCATGGCTGCGGTTAACTTTCCGGGGGGGGGGGGAGTGTGTAGCGGTTAAGCATCGCGCCAATGGGCCGCGACCATCGCGCTACCTCGCGCCGATTTAGCCACCTCGAGACCGCTAACGAGGTGCGCACGCCTTGAATTTAATTACCGTGTCGCAACCAAACCGTCAAAACGTGCTTAACCAACCAAGTGATTCTCAACGCCTTTAAACCGAGTTTAATTAAAACCAGTGTATTGTGTTTTAAGTTATCTGTTTATTACGCAGTAATTCCTTGTGACTATTGTATAGAAATACAAGATAATTGACGTGATTTGGTCTCTTTCGATTTCCGCCAATTTTCCGATTTCTCCTCGAAGCGTCAACTTCCTTTTTTGTTGGAAGAAATCCCAGCCTCTCCCTTTAACCTTCTTTACCAAACCGAAACATATAGAAAAAGGGGACAATTCTTATACGGTGTTATCCTCAGTTTACGCGACGTTCTAGAGCCTTCTCTGCGGCGTAATAGGTTTCGGGAGCAATACCGTGTAGAAAAATCCAAATTTACAGTCGATCATAGTCAGTCGATCGGCCCAGTAATGGTTACATGAGAAAAGGTGGTAATACGTCGAAATAAAAGAGTGGATACAAACTTAAAACCAGACAGAAAATTTACCCTCTCGCGACCGCCGAGAAGAGGTCTGTCTCTGCGATCACTTGCTATCTGGTTCTCGACGAGTACGCATCGTCTAAGCCGACCTCGTCCAACACCGCGATCACCACATTCGATCAATTGAATCCGTTTAATTGTACCGTTGCACCACACAACCAAAACGGAATGAAATTAAGACTGTGGTAAATTCGAAAGAATTCGACCTAGTCGAATTTCGTACCTCACGGTTTCGTGAGTTTAGTGTGATCGTTGTGTTAACAGAACCATTCTGGAAACGAACTGTATTAGCATTGAAACAATTTACAATTAACAATCGGTGGCTGACAATAATCGTTTTTGCACTTCGATAGTGTTCTATTATCGCCACCGTTGCGTCAAATTGTTTGAAACCATGAGCGATTTCCACATAACAACCGATGGCTGATAACAATCATCGTAACACTTTAAATAGTAGTAGTTAAAACTTCTCGGTTTTCCTTGATTTTTGTACGATTCGAACATTCATATAGGGGCCTTTTGGCGAATACCCTGAGTGGAATCGTCGTTTCCCAAAGACGCATATTCATTTTGAGAACCACCCCATAGGGGCCTTATTTGGCGCATTCCTGGGTGCTTTCGGCTGAATTCGACTGGCTCGAACGTCGGTTGTGGATCACCAATTGTGTACGGACACTCGGTGTAGAGCGACGTTCAAAGGGCACCGTGGTGTAAGCACCGTAACCTTCGGACGCTTCTAGCGCAGTTTAGGAGCTTGCATCACACCGGTCCCCGTACGGACCAGGAAACGACGCGGAATCACGGAGTGGACAATTTTGGAGCCTTACAACCTCCACCTGTTGTCCCCTCCTGCAAAAATCAAGCCCGCAGCAGTGGGAAGATCGAGATTCAAATCTTGTCTTCCCCATCTGCAATTAAAAGTTTCCAGAACTGCAGTCGAACGTTTCTCGATCACACGAGAAACGTTCAATCATAAAGTCCACTAGAACCGTTGCTTATCGCTGTGTAAGAATCTCGCTCCTGTTTATCATAAACAGAGTAAGGAGCGTGTGGATTGCAGCGAGTCAGACAACGCGACGAGCGATCAAAACTTCAATGGTTTGATCAGACGCGGGGTCGTGGTCGGCGAGCGGTAGGTCATGGAACGCTTTGTAACCGAGCGTTCCTACCGATGGGGTCGCGTAAGTCGTGATTTGAAACACGACATATGCATCTACCACACACATCGGTTTCCTACCTTCTTTGCGCCTAAACTCATTCCGACACTGTATTTGATTGATTGGGTTCAGTCACCCCTAAGCCCGTTAGCGTGGCTGGGGTTTTCCTCCGCGCGAGCTTAAGGTCATTGACCAAGTTCGCGGATATGAAGGAAGTTTCCGATCCTTGATCAAGTAACGCGCGCGCGATTCGCGACGCACCGTTTTGCCGAATACTCGTACTCGAGCTGTCGCTAAAAGCACTGGCCTCGGTGCGCGTGTACCGAGAGCGGTACAGTGCGATGTCGAGGAACGGGTGTCGTTTTTAGCACTCGCCGAGGTATTGGCTTTCGGCCTCGGTTTCGTAGGCCGGCGGGATTGGGCGTTTGAACGCCTCTCCTCACGGTTGCCGAACTCAGGTTTTGGTAACGGCTTATTCCGTTGAGGTTCCTGCTCCTAATTCGAAATGCAGCAGGGGATGATGCATCCCTCCGCTCTTCGCACATGCCGTGGAGCTCCTGCATTTCGTAACCGTGTCGGTGGTGCCCAAGCATTGTAAGCGCATTTTTGCTGTCAATAGCCCGAAATTGTTACAGTTCGTCAAACTGTGCGGCCCATTACAGAATCCGCACGATTTCGTGGACGGTTTTCCAACATGCCTAACGTTATCTGAATCCGCTTCCCTGGGCTGTCCAGCCTGGACGTGTTCAATGACAACGTTGTGGCTTCTCACGTGTTTCGAAGCGGTGCTGGTATCTCGCACCGAGCTTCGATTGTGCGTGGTTTTTATTGGAAGCCCCAGCGCGGCTTTTCTGCGCTCCTCGTTCATGGAGAGCAAGGCACGTGACCGTTTATCAACGAACTTCCTCACGTCCTCGAACGTAGGATATTCGGACGAGAGGTCTAACGTTTTTTGCCATTCCAGCTCCATTTCGGGGGTGAAGTGTTGCTTCACCCAATGAGCGAGGAGCCAATCTCGTTGCTGTTCCGGTCTACCCTTGGTATCCAGAACAGCAATGAAGCTTGAGTGCAACCCACGGTCACTTGTTGCGTGCTGGTAAAGTCATTCATATCGATAGGCTTCAGATATAAAAGCTTGTCCAACAGCTTCCAGTGACTAAGCGTGGGAGTCCGCATTCGTTCTTCAGCCTCGACCACGCTTCCAGTGAAATTGCGACTCACGACTGGAAGCGAAGAAGCGATTGCAGCAGCCGGCCCCTCAAGGCAGGCGTTTAAAAATACAATCGTTGGATGTCTCCCAGAGCAGCATTATTAATTACCTGGTGAGTAAACAGATCCTCGAAATGTTCCCCATTCTCGAGGATCACCACCAGAATGGGTATTCGCTGCTTGGGGATCTCGATCGGTACGTTGCAATGCTCGACCGACACCGCTGCTGCTTTGTCAGCGGTAAGTCGGTCGATTTCCGTGCTTACCCGCGATCCAAGTATCCTTGTAAATTGATATCTGCAGTAACGATAACATTCTGTTTGAAGAAATCGTGAGTCTGCCTTTGCGCCGGTTTTAGCAGCTTGCGGGCCTCTGAATACCGATCGTTCATCTCCTTCCATAGAGTTTTGGCATATTCGAGCTTTTCCTCCAGAAGCCTCACCGAGTAATTCGCTCTGCCTGTTTTTTTCAGGTTAGTACCCAACTTGCTAAGGCGGTGGTGAAGTTCGCACATAGTTTGCATGTGCTCATCAACCTCCGTCCACGTGGATTCTTTAGCCACGGCCATTGTTGGGTTTATCGAGGATTAATCAGCTCGAACTCACCTCTTACGTGGATATTCGACACGTGTAAGATAGTGTACCTTTCCCTATTCCACTCAACCTCGTGTATATCCGGCTCCGAAGGACCTTTGTTAAAATAGGTGCGAGTTGTCGCTCTCGCCCTTTAACGAGGAGTTTAACGAGGAATGTGGGGGAAAGTGAATCGGTACACTTATAAATTTCTTTCGCCTAGTCAATGGACTAGGCCGTTTATTTAAAATTTGAAAATTTAAAAAGAAAAAAAAACAAAATTAAATAAAACAAAATAAAGAAATTTAAATTTAAGATTAAAAATTGCCAGAAACCCCCGAGCCTGGCGGCTGGCTCGTGAACAAAAACCTGGCAGTGGTCTCTGGCCACTACGGCTCTATTCTCGGTCGTCTGTAACAAAAAGAGACCGAAATTCGGCTGTAAATACTTGACAACGCTCGTCGCGTTGTCTGACTCGCTGCAATCCACACGCTCCTTACTCTGTTTATGATAAACAGGAGCGGGATTCTTACACAGCGATAAGCAACTGTTCTAGTGGACTGTATGATTGAACGTTTCTCGTGTGATCGAGAAACGTTCGACTGCAGTTCTGGAAACTTTTAATTGCAGATGGGGAAGACAAGATTTGAATCTCGATCTTCCCACTGCTGCGGGCTTGATTTTTGCAGGAGGGGACAACAGGTGGAGGTTGTAAGGCTCCAAAAATTGTCCACTCCGTGATTCCGCGTCGTTTCCTGGTCCGTACGGGACCGGTGTGATGCAAGCCCTTAACTGCGCTAGAAGCGTCCGAAGGTTAAGGTGCTTACACCACGGTGCCCATTGAACGTCGCTCTACACCGAGTGTCCGTACACAATTGGTGATCCACAACCGACGTTCGAGCCAGTCGAATTCAGCCGAAAGCACCCGGAATGCGCCAAATAAGGCCCCTATGGGGTGGTTCTCAAACTGAATATGCGACTTTGGGAAACGACGATTCCACTCAGGGTATGCGCCAAAAGGCCCCTATATGAATGTTCGAATCGTACAAAAATCAAGGAAAACCGAGAAGTTTTCTCCGGTTCTCGTTACACGACAGCTGATTACAGCGGTACGTACCTTCCACACAACGGTGGCGACTATCAAACACTATTTAAGTGTTACGATGATTGTTATCAGCCACCGGTTGTTATGTGGAAATCGCTCACGGTTTGAAACAATTTGACGCAACGGTGGCGATAATCGAACACTATCGAAGTGCAAAAACGATTATTGTCAGCCACCGATTGTTAATTGTAAATTGTTTCAATGCTAATACAGTTCGCTTCCAGAATGGTTCTGTTAACACAACGATCACACTAAACTCACGAAACCGTGAGGTACGAAATTCGACTAGGTCTAATTCTTTCGAATTTACCACAGTCTTAATTTCATTACTTTTCGGTAGTGTGGGCAACGTAACAATTAAAAGGATTCAAATGATCGAATGTGGTGATAGATGTGTTGTACGAGGTCGGCTTAAACGATGCGAACTCGTCGAGAAACAGATAGCAAGAGATAGCAGATACATACCCTCTTCTCCGCGGTCGCGAGAGAATTGTCTGTCTCGTATTAACTTTGTATCCTCTCTGTTATTTCGACGTAGTAACACCCGTTCTCATGGAACCGTTACTGGGCCGATCGCGTGACTATGATCGAAGGTAGATATTGATTTTGTCTACACGGTATTGCTCCCGAAACATATTACGCCGCAGAGAAGGCTCTAGAACGTCGCGTAAACTGAGGATAACACCGTATAAATCTGTCCCCTTTTTCTATAGATCACGCGAGAATTTAACCGCCGTTTCTTACTAACGAATTAACGCGTCATTTAAACATAATCTGAAATGGTTTGAAAATCCTATTTGATAATAGAGATATTTTCATATATCCAGTGAAAATGATTAATAATTGAATATGATTTTTAATTAAATATTATAAATTGACTATAGCAATATTTTGAAATGGTATACAATAAAATTCTTATGAAATAATCTGATATGGTTTAAAAATCCTATTTAATAATAGAGAAATTTTCATATATCCAGTGAAAATTATCAATAATTGAATATGATTTTTAATTAAAAAATCTTATTTAATAATTAATTATTAATAAAATTTTAGTTTAATATATAAAATTATTCTATTACAAACAAAAGATTTAATTAAAATTAAAAATTTTATTGTTTAAATTTAATTTTTAGTTTAATTATTAATTATAAATTTTAATCTTTATATAAAAATTTATGTTATAATTTATTTTAAATAAATAAGTATTTATTGTATTTAAATTTTATATTTAAAAATAAATGAAAATTTTATTTAGGAATAATATAATATTAGAAGACAATTTAGTGCCAAGCATCTGCAGTTATACTACTTCTAAAAGTTAAAAATAACTATTTAAAATTTATTTAATATTTAATAAAAAATAAAAATTAATTATAATTTTGGTGAAATAATGTTATAATTTAAATTTATTTATTATATTTAATTATTTAATAAATTTTATAAAAACTGGGATTAGATACCCTATTATTAAAATTAAAGGATAGATTTAATTATTAAATGTTAATCATTAAAATTAAAATATTTGGCGGTTAAATATTACGTTAGAGGAACTTGTGAATTAATTTGATTATCCACGATAAGATCTACTTAATTTAATTTTTATGTATTGTTGTTTGTAGAGATTTTAATAAAAATATTTTTATTAAATTTTTATATAAATTATAATTCAAATCAAAATGTAGAATAATTAAGATTTAATGAGTTACAATAAAATTTATATTTGAGGATAATTTATTTTAAAATAAATTTTAAAGAGGATTTAATAGTAAGTAATTTTAAATTAAAATTATTGAGAATTACAAATTTCATGTACAAATTGCCCGTCACTCTCACACAAAAATTGAAAGAAGTCGTAACAAAGTAAAAGTATTGGAAAATGTTTGTAGTTTAAAATGAAAAATTAATTTAATAATTTTTATAAAAAAAATATAAGTTATATGAATAAATTTTATTTAAAATATATTTATATTAATTATTATTCATTATTTTTTAAATAAATAATTTTGTTAATTTTAATTAATATTAATTAAAATAATTTAAAATCAATAAGTTTAAGTAAATATTTAAAATTAATTTCTTTAAATTAAAATGTATTGCAAAAGTATTAATAAATTTTTAAAAATAAAAATTTATTTTTGTTCCTTTTGTATCAGGGTTTATTAATTATATTTATATATATACAGGGTGTTCGGCTACCTCTAGCAAACATTTTAATGAGCGATAGTAGAGGCCAAAATAAGACGAAAATCAAGAATACTAATTTGTTGATGGAGGCTTCTTTGCAAAGTTATTAACATTTAAAGTTCCGCCTGTAGAATGACAATCCGCTAAACAGCTGCGTTCGCGCGGACGGTTGCGGCAGGCGAGTGCTAGTGGTTCTCACGCAGCATGAAAAATTCTGCTTACCGACATTATCGACAGCCTTAGATTTTTGTCCACTTATGGGAATGCGAACACCTTACGTTGAATAAGATTCAGCCTGTCTTATGAAAATCCAGAAGGGCATATCAAAACTCGCCCGACGAGATTTTCACAGAGAAAGGGTGAATGCCAGTTCCAATACACAATGTTGTGAACAAAAATCACCCACATGCGATTATACGCGCCCCACGATTGTCCACAGTGTCCACAAGTATCCACAAATAATCCTTTCCAGGCACTACCCACTATGCAATTAAATAAACACGTACCGCGATTATGTTTATTCGTGAATGTCTACGTGTACGTGTATCACAATTCTTCCGAGTTACTTACGAATAAAACTGTTATTAATTTTTCAAATACACTTCAATTTAAAAATGTTATTACACCTTATTTAAACAATATTGATACTTTAAATTAATATTTAAATAAATATATTTTATTGGGAGGATATTTAAATTTATTAAACTTTAAAATTATTTAATCAATAATTATTGTTTGATTAAAATGAACTTTATTAAAAATTAATAGATAAATTACCTTAGGGATAACAGTGTAATATCTTTGGAAAGATCAAATTATAAATATGATTGCAACCTCGATGTTGAATTAAGATAAATTTTAAATGCAGTGGTTTAAAAATTAAGTCTGTTCGACTTTTAAAATCTTACATGATTTGAGTTCAGATCGGCGTAAGCCACATCGGTTTCTATCTTTAATTGTTTAAAACGCGATAATTAATTGAAATCCGGAATAATTCGTTACCCGTTTTGTTTTCGGTTACGCGACCGACCAGGAAGATTCTAGGTCGACGCGACCGCTATTCGAAACATTAGAGGACAGAAAAACACGGTTCTCGAGGTTTTCGGTAAAGTCACGCGAACGATAAAGTAACGTTCGAGTTCGAACAAGCCAAGTTCAACGCCCAGGCATAGAGAAGGTACGACAATCAGAAATTAAACAAAGACGGACGAAAGACGCCACGCAGCGCCACGCGACGAAGGATTCCCCTCTCACGCGCACACTTTTGGCAACTCGTGCTCGTCCGTCACTTGCTATCGAGCCACTGAAAGGAGCATATCGATAAGCGAGCACGATATCGAGAAGTTTTTAAAAATCTCCGAATCGGTCGAGTTATTCGACCCTTCGTTGAGAAGCTTCTCCAACAATTAGCCTGCTTTGTCGCGAGTTCCTAGATCCACGATCTAGCTCAGTGCGACACAACGTAATAATAAAATTAAAGCGTCGAGTTATTCGAGCTTCCAAGGGCTAGACGGCTCCACAGGTCAGGGCTTACTGAAAATCCCTGGGTGGACCCACCGTCTTCCCCACAGATCGAGTCATAAACTCGATCATTACTGGTTTTTCGAACGGTCACGAACCCACAGACCAAGGGTAGAAATAAAATACCCTTGAGTGGATTCGCTGTCTTCTAGCCGAAGCGCGGGACACCTAGGATCTCCCAGCTTACGGCAAAATTATCAGATCACGTCCCAAAATCGCTCGCCTGGTACGGCCGCAGTGCGTAGGACGTCGATTCTAAAAGAACGTGGTATCCGGAGCAACTGTATGCCGCCCAAGGGCGCCGTTGTCAACCCGGTACCACACCGTGCCCGTACGCACATAACCAGACGGTGAAGGGCCGAGGATAAGGGCGACGGTTGGAATCTTACAACCTCCTCTGTTCGCTCCTCCTACGACAACCAAGAGTAGCAGGCTTGAAAGATAGCTGAATTAGCATCTTGTCGAAAGAAACAATAAGCGAGCGATTCCCGATTTAAAGGGAACGCTCTTACACATACAGTCCACTAATATAGCCGCGTATCGCGGCGACTGAGATTCCCGCTCCTGGGTGCGACAAGCACAAACCAGGCGCGAACGCGAAAGAGAAAGACATCCGACGTGAGTCACGTTGTCAGGTATTTAACGCCTATTCTTGTCTCTTTCTGTTACAGATCATCGAAGCTAGACAGACGGGAATCCGTCTAGACCGGCAGACACGGTTCTTTTTTGTTGAATACAATTAGCACAATAAAAGGCTTAGTCGAGATCTTCGACTAAGCGAAAATAAACTGAAAATTTGTATTCTTTTCCCGACGTTCCTTCCCTCGAGATCCGGACCACCGTTAGGCGAGGTTTTTTCAAACCTACTCCCCCTCACATAAGGTCCTTCGAGCCGGATCAAACGAGGTTGATTGGAACGGGAAAAGGTGACTGCCTTTGCACGTGACGAAATTACCACGTAAGAGTTGAATCGAGTTGATTGATCCTCGACAAACTCGCTATGGCGTTATCCGAGTCCATGTCGCGTTCCGACATTGAGGATCAGCTCATGGAGTTAACAGACGAGTTCAGATCGTCTTAGATCCGTGAGCATAAATCTCAAAAAATGGGCAGAGCTAAATTCACGGAGAAACTCCTCCAAGAAAAGCTCGAATACGCCGGGCGAACATGGCGGGATGTCCGCACCATGTATGCAAACGTGCGGAAGATGATTCCCGCCGCCAAAAGACAAGCCTATACGCTTTTTAAGCCAGGCTACCTCCTCGGCGTGGAAAACGAATTCCAGGAATTCCAGGATTTCGTAACCGCCGAGCTGACACGAATCGCTGCTGAATCGAGACCACCGGCACCGGAGGTCCAGCAATTCAGCATGCCCATTGAGCTGCCCAAGCAAAGATTGCCTAAATTCGGAGGATCCTCGGGAATGGGAACATTTCGAGGATCTATTTACCACCGGGGTGATGAACAATGTTCAGTTATCAGATGTACAGAAATTGTACCATCTGAACGCATGCTTGGAAGGACCAGCTCTCGCGACGATTTCGTCGCTCGAGATTGTCGGGCGCAACTTCCCCGAAGCGTGGAGAATGCTCAAGGAACAATACGGGCTTCCACGCATGGTCACGGGAAGGTTGCTCGACAAACTATTTTCGCTGACGCAGATTGAATTCAACGATCTAGCCAGCTTGCAACAGGTCACAGTGGAATGCACAGAGACTCTAGCTGCATTAAGAAAAAGGGGCACGTCCGAACAGCTAGTAGAATGGATGCTAGCGTACTGGACGATACAACATTTCACTCCGAAATTGGAGCTGGAATGGCAGAGATCGCTCGGCCTCTCGACTAACTACCCGATGTTCGAGGATGTCCGAACTTTCATCGATCATCACGCACAAGCTCTGCTTTCGATGAAAGAGGACCGTCGAGAGGCAGCTCTCGCCCCGGAAACAAAGTCCCGCATGCCAAAGCCCATCGATGCTCGACCAAAAAGCGTCGCTTCGAAACCACTGACTAGCCATAACGTCGTGGTGACAACCGACTCGGCTCCGAAAAAAAACGGCCGAGTGCGGAAAACGACGGGCGAGTCAGGCAAGAACGGGTGGAAGTGTGCGGATTCTGCTCTGGGCAACACAGCCTGCCACAATGCAACCATTTCATGGTGTTGTCGGCGAGCATGCGCACTCAGTACATTCGAAATCGACTATGGTGTGTACGCTGCCTAGCCAGCTCCCACCCTACTGAGCGTTGCCCAAGACCCCAAGTATGCAATCAGTGTAGTGGGAAGCACCATTCCCTACTGCACTGTAGTTACAATTGGGACCAGAAGAATGCGAGGCCGCCAGCACGAAATTCATTTGGCCGGCGTGACGAGAGCGGTTTTAACGCTCAATCACGGAAACCGACCAAGTCAAAGCCAAGAGAAAAAAGTACGGCTTCACACGCACAAGACAAACATGCCTCGACATCACACTGTACCGCGATCGGTACAGGCGCACCGAGGCCTGTTGTGCTAGCTACTGCACGAGTACGCGTGTTTGGCGAGAACGGTGTGTCGCGGATTGCGCGAGCACTGTTAGACCAAGGTTCGGAGACATCATTCGTCTCCGCGGGGCTGGCTAATGACCTCCAATTAAAACGCATACGTACCCCAGCCATGGTATCAGGCTTGGGGGGCGGCGAAACGCAAAAAATCAAATTCAGCGTTGGATTAAACCTCGGCTCGGTAAAAGGAACGAAACCGATATGTGTCGCTCACGCGTACGTCGTGCCGAAAATCACGACCTACCGCACACCGTCGGCGAACGCGCTTGTTTACACTGCGTTCCGAGGTTTACCGTTAGCCGATCCAGAACCCAGGGCCGATCCTACGATCGAAATTCTGATCGGAGCGGATGTATATGCTCAGGTGATTCGACCGGGCTTCCGACGAGGGGCCCAAGAAACGGCGTTTGGCTGGGTTATATCCGGCCCTATACACGCTGAAGGCGACGGCCAGAATACGGTAAGAACGCTGCATTGCACCGTTCTCGAATCGCTGGATTACGCGATTCGACGATTCTGGGAAACCGAAGAAATCCCAACGACCTCGGTCCGGTCAAAGGCGGAATAAGAGTGCCAAGAAATCTACCGAAGAACCGGCAAACGGGACAAAACCGGACGGTTTATAGTCCGATTGCCCTTGAATCACGAGACCGGACGAAGCGTTAGGACATTCGTTCCACATAGCGCTGTCCGCTCTCGCGAGGATGAAACGTAAATTGGACGCGGATACGACCCTCGACAGAGAATACTCTGAGTTCCTCGCGGAGTACGAGTCCTTAGGTCACATGACTCGGCAGAGCCGATTGACCAGAATCGACTGTACATTCCGCATCGAGCGGTCGTACGCACGGAAAGTGCAACGACCAAACTGCGCGTTGTGTTCAATGCAACCAGCAGAACGGTCGAGGGCGATCCTAAACGACGTCCTGCATGTCGGACCAAAATTACAGAACGATATCACCTCGGTTTTAACGAGGTGGCGTCTGTATGAGTACGTTTTGGTGGCAGATATCGAGAAGATGTTTCGACAAATCCTCGTCGCCCCACAGGACCGTCGGTTCCAATGCATCGTATGGCGCGCGTCAAACGACGAAAAGCTGAAAGCTTTCAGGTGAATACCGTAACATTCGTTACGGCGTGCGCCCCATATTTTACGATGCTTACCCTCCTCGAATTAAAGGAGCATGATGGAGAGAGTTATCCTCTCGCTGCTCCGATCCTCGAGAGGACATATACGTCGACGACGTATTTATGGGAGCGTCAACAAAACCCTGCTAGAGAAAATTCGCAAGCAAGTCTGCGATCTCTTGCAGGGCGGTGGATTCAAGTTGAGAAAATGGGCTGGAAACTCCGCGAAATTATTGCGGAACATCCCCAAGGTGCTCACTCCCACGCCGTAGACCTCACTCTGTTCGACGATTCCGAACTAAAAGTGCTTGGTCTACGATGGATCCCATCCGGAGACTACTTCTATTTCGATCTGCAACGATTTCAACCGTCTGCGTTACCGATGACAAAAAAGAAATTTGTTCTCGGAGATCGCGAAGCTCTTCGATCCCCTCGGCTGGTTATCACCAGTCGTAATCCGTGCAAAAATTCTGATGCAGTCCCAATGGCTGGAGAAAATCCAGTGGGACGATCAAATTTCCACGGACACGCAAAAAACGTGGAACACGTTTTGCAGGGATTGGAGCAGTCTCAAAGAACTAAAATTCCCGAGATGGATCCAATACGGAGCAGACGCAGTTACTGTGGAACTACACGGATTCTGCGATGCATCACTCGCTGCCTATTCGGCCGTCACTTACTTACGCGTGACGACGAAAAATAATGACGTGTTTACGACATTAATCATGGCAAAGACACGAGTGGCTCCGATAAAAACACAGTCTATCCCCGTCCTGGAATTGAATGGGGCTGTGTTACTTTCCGAGCTCATAGTGCACGTGAAACGGTCATTCCCCATAGAAATGAGCCGCATAATCTGCTGGACAGATTCCACGATTGCACTCGCTTGGTTGAAAAAGCATGCGTCGACATGGAAGGTTGTGATAGCCAACCGCGTGTCAAAAATTCAGACCATGCTCCCAAAAGCTGAATGGCGGCACGTTCCCACGCGATTCAACCCAGCGGATCTGAATTCGCGAGGTGTAAACGCCGCAGAACTCATTCAGTCCGAATTATGGATTTCCGGGCCGAAATGGCTTAGACAATCAGAGGAAAATTGGCCGAAATCGCCAGCATCGCTCGAGACCGAAGAGGGTAAACGCGTAACGCATACCCTCGTGGCCACTCCGGAAAAGGAATGGAACTTAGTTTTCCGATTTTCCCAATGGAGTAAGCTACAACGTGTGACTGCCTATTGCCTCCGGTTCCGGAGGCCGGCGATCGGAGAACGAAGGTCATTCGATGCAAAAATTGTCGAAGCAGCGGAAATCCAGCGTGCAACGGAGAGAATTGCACGCTACTTACGGCGTACGCATTTCGCAGGAGAGTACCGGTGCTTGAAAAAGCGCAAGGGAATCCCTGCGACATCTCCTCTAAAGAGCCTAAACCCTTTTCTCGACGATAAGGAAGTCTTACGAGTGGGTGGAAGGTTGGAGAATGCGACGCTTGCATGGGAAACCAAACACCCGATTATCCTGCCGAAACATCATGTGTCTAACATGATAATCAGGCAATGCCACGTGGATACATTGCACATTTACAATTGACCATGTACACGGTGAGACAGAAATTCTGGATCATCGGCTGCAGAAACGCGGCGCGCACGGTTATCCACCAATGCATACGATGCGTGAGATGGCAAGCAAATACCTCCACGCAAATCATGCAGGATTTAATCCCGGAGCGCAGTCGCGCGGCACGACCTTTCTCAAACTGCGGAGTCGACTACGCGGGACCTTTTCGTGTCAGCGAATCAGCCTGTCTTGGGAAAACGGCTCATAAAGCATACATAGCAGTGTTCATATGCTTCGCTACGAGAGCCGTGCACATCGAACTCGTCCATGATTATACGACGAGTGCATTTCTGGCCGCATTAGACCGATTTATCGCCCGCCGAGGAGTTCCGTCCTGTATGTTCAGTGATAACGGAACGACCTTCGACGGAGCAGATCGAGGAATTGAAGGAACACGGCAGGAAAAGGGCATTAAGTGGAGATTTAATCCGCAGTGCGCCCCACTTTGGTGGTATGCAAGAAGCCGGCGTGAAATCGGTGAAACATCACCTGAAACGCATCATCGGCGAATTTACACCTGAGCGAGGAAATGCAGACACTCCTCTGCAAGATCGAGGCGAGTTTGAATTCGCGACCGATCGCCGCTTTGAGTGACTGTCCCGAGGATTATGCCCCTCTCACGCCGGGCCACTTCCTAATAGGCAGACCGATGAATGCACTTCCGGTCGAGTCAGTGGAAAAGGAAAATCTCTCGCGGCTTACGCGCTGGAGAGCAATTCAGAAATTCCACGAGCAGCTCTGGAGACATTGGACGCGAGATTATCTCACGCACCTCCAGAAACGCTATAAGTGGCGCACCACCCAAGTGCAGTTAAAACCGAATGACTTGGTTTTAGTGCAAAACCCTCTTCTCCCGAATCAATGGGAAATGGGACGAATCGAGGAAGTATTACCGGGCCGAGACAGGTGCGTGCGTGTAGTTAAAGTACGTACAGTTACGTCTACATACACACGTCCGATTACACGGTTGTGTAAACTGCCCGTCGATGAGTCAACATCGACAACGGCCGACGAAGACGCACACGGGATAGACAAAGACCCGAATTCCGCTGTACCGAGACAAGGACAGTGAGAACAGCCGTTCAAAATCAAAACGGTATGAATTCTCACCTATCCAACGTCTTTAGAACAATACGGTGAGAGGAAATATACCCTACCATCCCGTTAATTAGTATGGAAGGGAGCGATTCGCGACGTCCGCACGTAAAAGCAGGGTCCGCAGGACGAATCGCCCAGTTTCACGCTACAGCGGATTATCAGTGCAGAGAAAAAAAATGTCTTCAAGCAGCGACGAAAGTCTGGTGACCGTGGTGGGTTCGTCGCGAGACGAACACATCGAACAGCAGTTCTCGGCGTTACTGCAGTTAGTGGAGGTGCCGCGGCCGGAAAATGCCGGACCTCCGCTCGAGGCGTCGGCACCAGCAGCAGCAAACACGCTGCCTCCCGCCCTGGAAACCGCCCCCGAGACGGCACCCGGCCAAGCGCCGGCATTCATATTAAATCTGGGGCAGGACCAGATAAGGGTACCGGCGCACGTCCCGTGGACCACCATTTCAAATTAAAATGGGCCAGAGGTGGCAGACTGGTGGAATTTAAATTCTGGCCCACCACCGCCACCCCGGCAGCAGGGACAAACGCCACGCTGCCCGCCGAAGGACCACGGCCCGCAACGGGTCCCAGACCCACGTCCGGGGCACCCACGCTCTCCGCCGTCGTACCACCCCCCTCGGGAAGACAGCGACCGGCAGCGTACGAACGCAGCGAATCAGCGAGGAGGCGCCGTAACAGGGGCCAGGTCCGGGAAGCCGGGGTCAACCGCCACCCCGAGAGACCACGACCCCCCTCACACCGGCGACGGCAGCGATCACGCCCCGTCGACCAGGACGCGTTGCGGGAGGCCGTCCTCACCACCCTCGAGGTGTTGGAGGCAAGAAGGGCATTGGGACGACGATAAGTAAGTACATTTAAACTTTTTCAATAGAAGGTTTTGTACTTCGACCTTCTCTACGGGCTTTACGCGACGTGACCGCGACCTACGCCTCCCATTCTTGTTGCACGGACCGTGCAAGGGGGGCGGTATGTTTAAATATCGATTAAAACGCGATAATTAATTGAAATCCGGAATAATTCGTTACCCGGTTTGTTTTCCGGTTACGCGACCGACCAGGAAGATTCTAGGTCGACGCGACCGCTATTCGAAACATTAGAGGACAGAAAAACACGGTTCTCGAGGTTTTCGGTAAAGTCACGCGAACGATAAAGTAACGTTCGAGTTCGAACAAGCCAAGTTCAACGCCCGGGCATAGAGAAGGTACGACAATCAGAAATTAAACAAAGACGGACGAGAGACGCCACGCAGCGCCACGCGACGAAGGATTCCCTCTCACGCGCACACTTTTGGCAACTCGTGCTCGTCCGTCACTTGCTATCGAGCCACTGAAAGGAGCATATCGATAAGCGAGCACGATATCGAGAAGTTTTAAAAATCTCCGAATCGGTCGAGTTATTCGACCCTTCGTTGAAGCTTCTCCAACAATTAGCCTGCTTTGTCGCGAGTTCCTAGATCCACGATCTAGCTCAGTGCGACACAACATAATAATAAAATTAAAGCGTCGAGTTATTCCCGAGCTTCCAAGGGCTGAACGGCTCCACAGGTCAGGGCTTACTGAAAATCCTGGGTGGACCCACCGTCTCCCCACAGATCGAGTCATAAACTCGATCATTACTGGTTTTCCGAACGGTTACGAACCCACAGACCAAGGGTAGAAATAAAATACCCTTGAGTGGATTCGCCGTCTTCTAGCCGAAGCGCGGGACACCTAGGATCTCCCAGCTTACGGCAAAATTATCAGATCACGTCCCAAAATCGCTCGCCTGGTACGGCCGCAGTGCGTAGGACGTCGATTCTAAAGAACGTGGTATCCGGAGCAACTGTAAGCCGCCCAAGGGCGCCGTTGTCAACCCGGTACCACACCGTGCCCGTACGCACATAACCAGACGGTGAAGGGCCGAGGATAAGGGCGACGGTTGGAATCTTACAACCTCCCTCTGTTCGCTCCTCCTACGACAACCAAGAGTAGCAGGCTTGAAAGATAGCTGAATTAGCATCTTGTCAGAAAGAAACAATAAGCGAGCGATTCCCGATTTAAAGGGAACGCTCTTACACATACAGTCCACTAATATAGCCGCGTATCGCGGCGACTGAATTCCCGCTCCTGGGTGCGACAAGCACAAACCAGGCGCGAACGCGAAAGAGAAAGACATCCGACGTGAGTCACGTTTGTCAGGTATTTAACGCCTATTCTTGTCTCTTTCTGTTACAGATCATCGAAGCTAGACAGACGGGAATCCGTCTAGACCGGCAGACACGGTTCTTTTTTGTTGAATACAATTAGCACAATAAAAGGCTTAGTCGAGATCTTCGACTAAGCGAAAATAAACTGAAAATTTGTATTCTTTTCCCGACGTTCCTTCCCTCGAGATCCGGACCACCGTTAGGCGAGGTTTTTTCAAACCTACTCCCCCTAACATTAATAAAATTAAATATTTTTGTACGAAAGTAGTTTATTTTTAAAATAATTTTTAATTCAAATTAATAAATATATTTTATATTATATTTGTTTAAATATCGCGTGAGTCCGAGACGTAAAAACTCGGCCGCGATTCCCGTATTTATCATGAATTCGCGTAATTCTAGAAGGTTCTGCTGACGGAGAATTTCTTCTTCGTTAGATTAGTATACCGCGGCTATTTTCGTGTTTTGCTAGCTAGCTTCACTGGAATTCTCGATTCTGAGAACAAATTCCAGAAATCGTGTTGTTAGCGCCGAGAGAGAGAGCCACATCGATTTATCGAATCGAGATCGACAGCCGAAACGCGGCAGCGCCGCATCGTGGCTAAGCAGCGCGTTGTCGCCCGGGCCCAGCAGCGTGTTTCGTCGCTATGCGGTTTGCGCCTGCGCGACGGAACCCAGCCCCGGCCGTCGATGCTTGCAGATCGTCACGCTCCAGTACTGAGCCGTCGACGATCGAGAGCAGATCTGTTTACGATCTCGCTCCGTTTTCGTTCGAGCTCCGAAGAGTGTGAGCCAAGCTTCTTCTTCGAGTACTCAATCCGCGGATAGCAGCTAAATATTTATTGGAAAATCTCATCGTGTCGATTTAGATTTTCCCGAATAAAAGGACAATCGGCCTGTTGTCGAAGCGATCACCGTGCACGCTACGTGTGACGCGATCGTAGACGCAGGATTGTGATTGAACGTTGCAGTTCGTTGTCACGACTACGACGTTGGGGATTCGGTGTCGTTAACATGGAGTCCTTTCCGTTATTGAAAAGGTTGAACCTCTGGAAGGTTGATACCGACATACAGGTATCTCCTTAAAGTGCGTTCTCCTTTCACGGGATCGAGGAACCCACTCGAATCACCCGTCTGGTGTACCATATAGAGTGCACCGACCGGTGGAGTTGTGGTTTCGTCGACCCGTTGAAGCTATACGGTGTAAGAGCTGCCGGTAGGTAGATATCCAGGTTCTGGTATCTCCTCGTGGTGCTCTCCGTGCATCGGGCTGCGGAGAACCCGCTCCAGTGATCCCGTCGTGAGGTGACGATCGTTTGAGCACAAGCGTACGGTGGAGCAAAGGGTTCGAAGAGCCTTCCTTCCGCCTCTACCCCCACTACCAGCTGTGTGAATCACACTGGGCTGTGCGCGTAGGGTGGTTGGGTTGCAGAGGGCTTCGTCTGATTCCGGCAGGCCGCAGGTCGCTCCTCGTTGCATAGGAGCCACTGTCGAGGTAGTCACGGCAGGCTGCCGGGCGGTCCTTTTTGATAGGAACCGTTATCGAGGCAGCTGCGTGGGCAGGCCGCAGGTCGCTCCTGAGGAGCCGCCGTCGAGGTACCCAGAACAGTCAAAAAAAGTCCTCTTGCGTCGGTGGCGTCCAGACGCCACCCGCACGGTGAGCGTGCTCGCGGGATATAGCCTCTTGGAGCCTTACAACCTCCATTTGGTTTCCCGTCCGTGGCATTGCGAAGTGAACCCGGTAGATCGGAGGAAAACCTCGTCTACGGTTGTGCGCGTCGGTGATATCGTAAACGACTATCACCGACCAAAGCAAATTATTACAGTCCACTCGTTGCTGCGCCAAATCGGCAGTTAGCTTTCCTCTGCGCCCACCAGACAATCGTTTGGAGCGTGAGGTAAGCAGCTGACGCGCGCGTTAACTTGATCGCTGTCCGCAGATACTTATACTTTTCGTATAATTGTGTTACAGAAACCAATAACCAAAGGAAAGAGGAGACGCGGCCGAAAGTACTGAGCCGTCGTCTCATTTATTGTCTTTTTAGTTTAAGGTTTTTTGTAATTGATATTTTTTGGTTTATATTTTGGTAATAAAAACGATAATTGAAATCTTGTACCAATTTCTCTACCCTGTCTTTTCCCTCGTCCGGAACCACACAGTTAGAGTCCCTAGAGTACTCTAACATTTGGTCCTTCGAGCCGGATTCGAGGTAGAAGGGACAGTAGAGAGTTACAAGTACGTTCACGTGAGTTGTTACTTACAGAACGAATTTCGAGTTGATTATCAATCCTCGAATTAAAAATATCACCATGGCAGTGGCCAGAGAGAGAGATCGGGTCGAAGCTTGAGATCAGAAATCGATTTCGATGACCTGACCTCTCGGTTTGACTTGAAATGTCACGGTCGATTGCGAATTTAAAGGAAACGAGGGCGAGCTCTGTACAATGAGATACTTCTCAAGTCAAAGCTCGACTCGGTTTCCAGGAACAGTTACAAGGAAGCTGTTGAACAGTACCTGGCTCTTCGGAGAAAAACATCCACCAGCAGAAGAGTGCGAATTAAGCTTAACTTCGTTATAAAGGGTGGAATTGAACCATGGGGAGACAATGTTTATGGAGTTTCAGGCGTATATCGCTTCGGAGCTGACCAGACTAGCCGATGAAAAGAAACCGGCGGTGTCAACGTGGTCAGCCGTAGCACGATGCTGCTATTCGCCAGACTCCCAAAGCAACGTCTCCATAAATTTGGCCGCAGGGATCCTCGTAAATGGAGACATTTCGAGGATCTGTTCACCGCCACTATAATAGATAACCCGAGGCTTTCAGATGTGCATCGATTGCAATATCTGAACGCCTGTGTGGACGATCAAGCGTTGGCTGCGATCGCACACCTCGAAATTACTCTCGGTAATTTCGAGGTAGCGTGGCAAACCCTTAAAGGTCAATTCGGGCTTCCACGTATAGTGACCGCCAAACTGCTTGATCAGTTGACCAAAATGAAGACGATTAAAAAGGATGACTTGACTAGTTTACATCAGGTCACCGTCGTCTTCAAGCAGGCTTTCGCCGCTTTTGAAAAACTGGGTACATTTCGAGAGCAGCGCGATTGGCTGCTGGCCCATGCAATCAAAAGCAAGCTTGAAGGGCCTCTCAAATTAGAGTGGGAAATGTCGCATGAAGCTCTCCCCGAAATACCCCTCGTTTACCGAGTTAGTGGACTTTCTGGAGGTGCGTGCTCGTGCCATCACCATGGTGGACGATGGCCAGAGCAAATCTACGACAAATAACCCACCGAGAATGAAAGTGCGGAGTCACAACTCTGTGCTGGAAAGCCACAAGGAGCCAGGCGAAAATTGCAAATTTTGCGAGCTCAAGCACGGCATAGCGCACTGTCGTGCGTTTCAGCGCTTGGGTTCTTACCACCGCTTTCAATACGTGAAAGATAATGGGTGGTGCGTTGTTTGCTTATTGTCTGGCCATGTGGCAAAGCGCTGTCCGTCGGGCAAGTATGCTTCAAATGCAAGGGTAGACATCATACTCTGTTACATTTTGAGCTACCCGGACGGGAAATCGAAAGCCGTAGATCGACGACAGCGATTTCCAAAAATCAGCGTCAGAAAAAGCGGGCTACAGACCCGCGACGCCTCCACCTGGAAAGACATAAAAGTCAACCGGGTGGCGACGCTCCAGAAAAAATCGCCAATGCTGAATGAAGGCATATTTCGAGCGTTCCAATACCGCGAATTTGAATTCGCGACGAATGGAAGCTGCGAAACTTATTCAATTCAAGCGGTGGATTTCTGGACAAAATTGGTTTAGATAATTGGAAAATTATTGGCCAAAAAACGCCTTCGTGCATCGAGAGCGATGCAGTGTACGCGAAGGTTGGCGTAGCGTATCAGATGCAGCGCGCAATTTCAAAAATTGCCAGCTGTATCGAGCGCACGCATTTTTGTTTGTATCCCGGTGTGAGATCAGTGAAATATCAATGAAAACACACTCGGTGTAAATTCGCAAACAAGCGGAGAAATACAGATTTAGCTCTGTATGATCGATGCGGAAAATCGCGATCGATCGCCGCGTCGAGTGATAGCTCAGACGATTAAGCGTCTATCACACTGAGTTATTTTCGTTCGGAAGTCGATTGAGCGTACTTCCGACGAGAATCAGTGGAAACTGGACACCTCTCGAGTTTTTTAACCGATTGAGGGCGATTCAGAAATTTAATAAAATGATCTAGAGACGTAAGACGTGATTATTTCACGCATCTTTACGGTCTGAATGAGTGGCGTACCGCCCAAGAATCGCTAAAATTAAATGATTTAGTTTTAGTACAGAATCCTCTGCTTCCTCCTAATCAATGGGATATGGGACGAATAGAAGAGGTTTTCCCAGGAAAGGATGGACACGTGCGTGTCGTTAAAATACGCACGGCTAAGTCTACCTTTACACGACCAATTACGCGGTTGTGTAAATTGCCTGTGGATTTTTCCTCGACAGCAACAATCAGCAACGTTGCTCTCGAGGAAACATAGAAACAGATTAAATCGGGCAAGGAAATCGGAATGCGAAGTAACACCGCGTCCCTAGCAACCGGTGTTCACTCGTCGCTATCCGACGTTGCTAGGGCTCGCGCTGAGGCTCGGGTTGCCTAGCAACGCAAACAACCCGAGTGAATCTGCGGTCCATACGTCGCCATATTGCTTTAGTAAAGTCTGAGCAATGAGTGAATCAAGCAGCGACAGCACGATTATGATTTCCGGGGATCCGGAAATCGATATCCAATTTGGGAAAATCCTAAAATTGGCCGAGACGCCGCAGAAGTCTTGGGCGGACGAGGTGGAGGCCGACGCCAAGCCTGAGACGGAGTCCGAATTGGAGTTCAATTTGGGAATCGACACGGTGCGTGTCCCAGTCCACGTCGTGGACAAGACGCGGCGATATAATTGCCACGTACCCGGAGGGAAATACACCCTTCGGTGGGGACCGGATAGGCGCCTATTAACGGCGCAATGGAAGCCGAGCGTCCCGGATCCACAACCGACGCCGGACGCCGCGACGCCGAGTCTGCAGGCGGCGGTTCCGCCGCCGCAGCCATCAACGAGTCTGCAAGCGGCGATTCCGCCACCACACACCGGGCAACAAGCGGCAATTCCACCGCCACCGCCGCCACGACAGCCGGGCCCAGTAAGGGGTGGCAGTAGGGCAGCAGCGAGAAAGCGGAGGCGTCTCCGAGCGAGGGCCGCTGCGGAAGCCCAGCAAGGGCCTAGCGGGACACGCCAGCCGAGAACGAACCGCAGGATGGGCCGATCGCAATCGGGTCACGTGGGTCATCTGCGGACCGTGGAAACGACCACGCGAGCGTTGGCAGATCAGATGCTGCTAACGTCGATAAGGTACTTGCATAATGCAACGGCGGGACAATGGTAAGCATTTTTGATTATTGTTGAAAATTAAAAGTGCGCGTCTCTCTCTCTCGGTTCGCGAAAAATCTTTGCCGTATGGGACAACCGCGTCCTCTTAGTGTTGCACAATTCGTGCAAGGGGGGCGGTGTGTTTAAATATCGCGTGAGTCCGAGACGTAAAAACTCGGCCGCGATTCCCGTATTTATCATGAATCGCGTAATTCTAGAAGGTTCTGTTGACGGAGAATTTCTTCTTCGTTAGATTAGTATACCGCGGCAATTTTCGTGTTTTTGCTAGCTAGCTTCACTGGAATTCTCGATTCTGAGAACAAATTCCAGAAATCGTGTTGTTAGCGCCGAGAGAGAGAGAAATCGATTTATCGAATCGAGATCGACAGCCGAAACGCGGCAGCGCCGCATCGTGGCTAAGCAGCGCGTTGTCGCCCGGGCCCAGCAGCGTGTTTCGTCGCTATGCGGTTTTGCGCCTGCGCGACGGAACCCAGCCCCGGCCGTCGATGCTTGCAGATCGTCACGCTCCAGTACTGAGCCGTCGACGATCGAGAGCAGATCTGTTTACGATCTCGCTCCGTTTTCGTTCGAGCTCCGAAGAGTGTGAGCCAAGCTTCTTCTTCGAGTACTCAATCCGCGGATAGCAGCTAAATATTTATTGGAAAATCTCATCGTGTCGATTTAGATTTTCCCGAATAAAAGGACAATCGGCCTGTTGTCGAAGCGATCACCGTGCACGCTACGTGTGACGCGATCGTAGACGCAGAGATTGTGATTGAACGTTGCAGTTCGTTGTCACGACTACGACGTTGGGGATTCGGTGTCGTTAACATTGAGTCCTTTCCGTTATTGAAAGGTTGAACCTCTGGAAGGTTGATACCGACATACAGGTATCTCCTTAAAGTGCGTTCTCCTTTCACGGGATCGAGAACCCACTCGAATCACCCGTCTGGTGTACCATATAGAGTGCACCGACCGGTGGAGTTGTGGTTTCGTCGACCCGTTGAAGCTATACGGTGTAAGAGCTGCCGGTAGGTAGATATCCAGGTACTGGTATCTCCTCGTGGTGCTCTCCGTGCATCGGGCTGCGGAGAACCCGCTCCAGTGATCCCGTCGTGAGGTGACGATCGTTTGAGCACAAGCGTACGGTGGAGCAAAGGGTTCGAAGAGCCTTCCTTCCGCTCTCTACCCCCACTACCAGCTGTGTGAATCACACTGGGCTGTGCGCGTAGGGTGGTTGGAGTTGCAGAGGGCTTCGTCTGATTCCGGCAGGCCGCAGGTCGCTCCTCGTTGCATAGGGCCACTGTCGAGGTAGTCACGGCAGGCTGCCGGGCGGTCCTTTGGATAGGAACCGTTATCGAGGCAGCTGCGTGGGCAGGCCGCAGGTCGCTCCTGAGGAGCCGCCGTCGAGGTACCCAGAACAGTCACAAAAGTCCTCTTGCGTCGGTGGCGTCCAGACGCCACCCGCACGGTGAGCGTGCTCGCGGGATATAGCCTCTTGGAGCCTTACAACCTCCATTTGGTTTCCCGTCCGTGGCATTGCGAAGTGAACCCGGTAGATCGGAGGAAAACCTCGTCTACCCGGTTGTGCGCGTCGGTGATATCGTAAACGACTATCACCGACCAAAGCAAATTATTACAGTCCACTCGTTGCTGCGCCAAATCGGCAGTTAGCTTTCCTCTGCGCCCACCAGACAATCGTTTGGAGCGTGAGGTAAGCAGCTGACGCGCGCGTTAACTTGATCGCTGTCCGCAGATACTTATACTTTTCGTATAATTGTGTTACAGAAACCAGTAACAAAAGGAAAGAGGAGACGCGGCCGAAAGTACTGAGCCGTCGTCTCATTTATTGTCTTTTTAGTTTAAGGTTTTTTGTAATTGATATTTTTGGTTTATATTTTGGTAATAAAAACGATAATTGAAATCTTGTACCAATTTCTCTACCCTGTCTTTTCCCTCGTCCGGAACCACACAGTTAGAGCCCCTAGAGTGCTCTAACATTTGGTCAATATTGTTTTAGCAAGTAAGTGCAATCAAATTTAGAATTTAATATATATATATATATATATTGTTTAAATATCGAGTAAAATCCGAAATTTAATTTAAATCCGAAACAATCCGTCACCCGGTTTGTTTTCGGTTACGCGACCGACGAGCAAGATTCTAGGTCGACGCGTCCGCTATTCGAAACATTAGAGGACAGAAAAACACGGTTCTCGAGGTTTTCTGTAAAGTCACGCGAACGATAAAGTAACGCTCGAGTTCGAACAAGCCAAGTTCAACGCCCAGGCCTAGAGAAGGTACGACAATTACAAATTAAGCAAAGACGGAAGAGAGACGCATCGGCAGCTCCACACGACGTATGATTCCCCCTCTGACGCGCACACTTTTGGCAGCTCGTTGTCGTCCGTAACTTGCTATCGAGCCACTGAACTGAGCATATCTTCGACTCTTCGTTGAGAGACTTCTCAAAAAATTAGCCTGCTTTGTCGCGAGCTCCTAGATCATCGATCTAGCTCAGTGCGACCCAATATAACATAAAGTTAAAGCGTCGAGTTATTCGAGCTTCCAAGGGCTAGACGGCTCCACAGTCCAGGGCTTACCGACAATTCCCTGGGTGGACCAACCGTCTCCCCACGGATCGAGTACTAAACTCGATCCTTCCTTGTTTTTCGAACGGTTACAAACCCACAGACCAAGGGTAGAAATAAAATACCCTTGGGTGGATATGCCGTCTTCTAGCCGAAGCGCGGGACCCGTAGGATCTCCCAGCTTACGGCAAAATTATCAGATCACGTCCCAAAATCGCTTGCCTGGTACAGCCGCAGGGAGTAGGACGTCGATTCAAAAAAGAACGTGGTATCAGGAGCAACTGTAAGTCGCCCAAGGGCGCCGTTGGCAAACCGGTACCGCACCGTGCCCGTACGCACATAACAAGACGGTGAAGGGCCGAGGATAAGGGTGACGGTTGGAATCTTACAACCTCCCTCTGATCGCCCCTCCTGCGACAACAAAGAATTGCAGGCTTGAAAGATAGCGGAATTAGAATCTTGAATAAAGAAAGAATAAGCGAGCGATTCCAGATTTAAAGGGAACGCTCACACACACATACAGTTCACTAATATAGCCGCGTATCGCGGCGACTGAGATTCCCGCTCCTGGGTGCGACAAAAAGACATCCGACGTGAATCACGTTGTCAGGTATTTAACGCCTATTCTTGTCTCTTTCTGTTACAGATCATCGAAGCTAGACAGCCTGTAACGGGTCTAGACAGGCAGACTTGTTTTTGCTTACTAATTTACGACGATTCAATAAACGGCGTAGTCGAATTTATCGGCTACGTGAAAATTAAAACCGCTTGTATTCTTTTCCCCGACGTTTCCTTCCTCGAGATCCGGACAGCCGTTAGGTGAGGTTTTCTAACCTCCTCCCCTAACATATATAATTATATAAATAATAATTTATTCATTATTAAATTATATATTCATAGGTTTAATTTATTTATTTTTATTAATTTAATAAATTTAATTGCAATTGCATTTTTAACATTATATAAACGAAAAATTTTATTTTATGATATATTCAAGATCGAAAAGGACCTAATAAATCTTTATTTATAGGTTTAATACAACCAATTATAGATGCTATAAAATTATTATTTAAAGAGTATTTTATTTTAAAAGATACTAATTTTTATCATTATATATTTTGTCCTATTTTAATTTTAATCTTATCATTTATGTTATGATTTGCTTCACCTTTTATTTTAATTTATATAATAATAGTTATTCTATTTTATTTATGTTAAGTATTATAAGAGCAAGTGTATTTCCTATAATAATTAGAGGATGAGCTTCTAATTCTCATTATTCAATATTAGGTTCAATTCGATCTATTGCACAATCAATTGCATATGAAATTTGTTTATTTTTAATATTATTAATTTTAATAATTTTAACAGAAGGTTTTTCATTTTATAATTTTATTATATTTCAAAAATATATTAAATTTTTAATTTTTTATTTCCTTTATATTATTTATTTATTTTAAGAATATTAATTGAATTAAATTATACACCATTTGATTTAATTGAAGGAGAATCAGAATTAATTTCAGGATTTAATACTGAATATTTTAGAAGACAATTTACAATAATTTTTATAGCTGAATATTTATCAATTAGATTTATAAGAATAATTATATCTATTTGTTTGGTGGTGTAGTTTTAATTAGAAGACTCGGAAAATAAAAGTGTATTTATTAATAACACAAAAGAGCCAAAATGTCGTAGAAGCGCAGAGAAAGATAAAGACATAACGATGTAACTAGAAGAACCGACAGCGCCCAGTCGCAAAACAAGATAGTCCTGTTGTAGCAACGGCAGGAACGCATGACCAATGCGAGTCACCCCGATATAAAATCTTACACTATTATATTTTTTGGGTATAGTTTATATTCAATTAAATTTTTATGAATTTATTATTTTCATTTATTATTAATTATTTGAATACGTGGAGTTTTACATCGAATACGATATGAAGAATTAATAGTATTATGTTTAAAAAAATCTTTACCTTGAACTTTTGTTTATATAAAATTTAATATTTTATTTAAACAATTTTCTAATATAATAATATAATTTAAATAATTTTATATTATACATAATTTATATAAATATAATAAATTAAATTAAAATAAATATTAGATTTATAATTTAAAAATATTATTAATTTAATATATCTATATAAAGAATTTTAAATATTCATAGAAAAAATTATAAAAAAACTAAAAATCTATTAGATTTATATTAGTATGTCGGAGAAGCGGAATCATGAACCACTTCCCTAGGGCGGTTAGCATTTGGTCTTCTCGGGCGACCAAGCCTTTGTCTTGCGGTCACGCCGCGTTCGAGCTGTACTTGGCCGAGGTCGCGGCATGCGTGCAGTGCTGCGCGGCCCGGCCGGTGCTGGCCCTGGGGGACTTTAACGCCAAGTCGGTGGTTTGGGATCCCCTAGGACCACCGTTCGCGGCGGGATCCTGGGCGACTGGGCGGCGGGGCTCGACCTTCGGTTACTGAACCGGGGTCGGAGCACACGTGCGTGCGGCGATATGGGGTCTATCGTGGATGTTGGATTCGCGACCCCCAACGCCGTGCGCATGGTGTCGGGTTGGCAGGTGGCCCCGGAGGCAGAGAAACTCTCCGATCACCGGTATATCCGGATGGAGGTCTCTGCCGCCGGTGCTGCGTCCCGGCACCGCCGCCCGGATGGCACCCCACCGCGCCGCTGGGCGCTTCGGCGCCTGGACAAGGACGCCCTGATGGCAGCTGCCCTCGCTGCAACTTGGCCGCAGGTGGCGGCCGAGGTGCCAAGCATGGAGGAGGAGGCTGCCCGGCTCGGGGTACTAGTCGCAAACATTTGCGACGCGTCGATGCCCCGGGTCGGGCGAGCTTCTCCTCGCCGGGCGGTGTACTGGTGGTCGGCCGCGGAATTGCGGGTCGCGAGTGTCCGCGCCCGACGCCAGTACGCCCGCGCGCGCCGTCGTCTACGACCGGACGATGGCGTGGCGCGAGCGAGGGCAGATGACCTGTATGAGGCATACCGGATGGCGCAGGTTGCTCTGCAGGTCGCCATCAAACGGGCCAAGACCCGGGCATGGAAGGATCTCCTCCAGACCCTCGATGACGATCCTTGTGGGCGCCCGTACAGGGTGGTGCTGACGAAGCTCCGCCCGTGGACGCCCCCCGTCACCGAGGGTCTTGACCCCCGGCTGCTGGTGGACGTGGTCAATACTCTTTTCCCAATTCGGGTGAGGGGACCACGTTCCCCGGCGGCGGCGGCAGTCCCAAGGGAGTGGGCGGCCGAACTGGGGTCACTCAGGGGAGCTGGCCGCGGCCATCAGACGGCTCGGGGCGCGTAACACGGCCCCGGGTCCGGATGGTGTGCCCGGCCGGGGTTGGGTCTGGCCCCAGGGCGTCCTCGGGGTTACCTCAGGCGGTTGTTCGCCCGATGCCGGAGGGACGGGCGAGTCCCCCCCAGTTGGACGGTGGCGAGAATGGTCCTCCTCCGAAAGGAGGGTCGGCCCGCGGAGTCTCCTCCGCATACCGGCCCATCTGTCCCCTCGACGAGGTGGGCAAGCTCTTCGAGCGGGTGATTGCTGCCCGCCTCGTCGAGCACCTGGCGCGAGGTGCCCCCGGCCTGGCCGACTGCCAGTACGGTTTCCGGGAGGGTCGATCGACCATCGACGCGATAGGTCGTGTCAGGGCCCTCTCGGAGTCGGCCGTCTCCCGGGGAGGGGTGGCTTTGGCAATATCCTTGGATATTGCCAACGCCTTTAACACCCTGCCCTGGGAGGAGATAAGGCGGCCTGAATATCATCGGGTCCCCCCTTGTCTCGGGCGGTCATCGGGGATTATCTCCGCGGCAGGTGGATCGAGTATCCGAGCCGGGATGGTCATATGCGGAGGGAGGTGTACTGCGGTGTTCCGCAGGGGTCGGTCCTCGGGCCACTCCTGTGGAATATCGCGTACGACGCAGTGTTGCGGGCCGACCTCCCCGACGGCGTCAGCGCCGTGTGTTATGCAGACGACACACTGGTGCTGGCCGTCGGGGCGCACTGGGGGAGGGCCAAGCGTCTTTCGGAGGAGGGGGCAAACGCGTCCTCGACCGGATTAGAGGGATGGGGATGACGGTGGCGGTACATAAGACCGAGGTGATAGCGTTCCATTCACCTCGGCAGGATCCGCCACCTCCTCTGATCCGCGTGGGTGAGGCTAATATCGAGGTGAAGCCCCAGATGAGGTATCTGGGGCTGATCCTCGATAGCCACTGGCGCTTCGAGGAGCATTTCCGCTGCCTGGTCCCCCGGCTGGAGAGGATGGTCGGGGCTTTGGGCCGGATTCTGCCCAACCTGGGGGCCCGGCGGGCCGAGTTCGCCGCCTCTATGTGGCAATGGTTCAGTCGGTGGTCCTATGCGGGGCCCCGTCTGGGCGGAAGACCTGGCGGCCTCCCGGCGCGGCATGACTATGCTGCGTCGGGTGCAGAGGCGGATGGCTCTAAGGGTCGTCCGCGGGTACCGGACCGTGTCACATGAGGCGGCGACGGTTCTTGCGGGGATGCCGCCCATGGATCTCCTCGCACTTTCGCACGCGATGATGTATCGTCACCGCGTCGACCGTCGCGCCGGGGTGGGGGCGGTCCCGGGTGTGCAGGAACCTGCTTGGGGCGAGTTGAAGCGCCAGGCCCGGCAGTCCGTGGTGCACGCGTGGCAAGAGCGGTTGGCTCTGCCTACCGCGGGGCACCGGACAGTCGGGGCTGTTCGGCCACTCCTATGTGAGTGGCTGGACAGAGGCCATGGAAGCCTCACTTACAGCATGGCACAGGTGTTCTCGGGGAATGGCAGCTTCGGGAGATACCTGTGCCGGATAGGGAAGGAGCCGACGGCGCGTTGCTGCCATTGTGACGCTGAGCAGGACACGGCAGAACATACCCTCGAGGTATGCGCTGCATGGGAGGGTGAACGCCGTGTCCTGATCGGCGTCATCGGGCGGGATGTCTCGCTGCCGGGCATGGTGCGCGCCATGCTCGGCAGCTAGGAGATGTGGAGGGCGGTGGCCTCCTTCTGCGAACACGTAATGTTGCAGAAGGAGACCGCGGGAAGAGAGCGCGAGCGTCAGCGGCGGGCTGAGGCTCGCGCTCGTTTGGTGGCGAGCGAGCGTCGCCTGGGCGTCAGGCGACGCGGGCGGTCCCCTCGGCGTGGCGCATGACCCAGGCTGGGGGGGGGGGGTCCTGATAGGAGCCCCATCCCGCCAGGCGGGGTAGGGTCGGACCGGATGGGGTGGCAGTGCCTCCTGTCCGGCTCCGGCGCACGGAGCGGCACCCTCGGTGGCCTGGTGCGGCCATGACCTGCCGGCCTCCGAGGGGTAGAAAAGGGGTCGCGGAGGTTGCGAGTTGGGGTTCGCAGCCGCCACCAGACGCGGCCCGGGAAGGATGGCGGCAGGACGATGTGACCTCGTCCTGCCGCTATGAGACAGGGCGATTACCGGGGACCGTTTGTCCCCCCGCGGGTGGGCGCAAAGCGCGGGCACGGGGAGGATACCGGAAGTATACTTCGAGCGATTCCCGGTATCCTCCCAAATCGTGCGGAAGGGTCACCGTGGGGTTTTTAGTGGGTAGGTCCCGCGCCCGTTGCAATGGGCGCGGGGAATCCCACACACCCCTCCCGCCTCTCCCCAATGAGTTGGGAGGGAGCCAGGCTCCTCGTAAAAGGGAACCGCCGACGAGGGACCACGGCGGGCTGCCGGGCGATTCCTTCAAGGTAAGGAATCGCTGTCGAGGCAGCTGCGTGGGTAGGCCGCAGGCCGTTCCTGAGGAGCCGCCGACGAGGTACCCGTACCTGGACGAGACGTCCTCTTGCGTGGGTGGCGTTCGAACGTCTCCCACACGGTGAGCGTGCTCGCGGGATATAGCCATTTGGAGCCTTACAACCTCCATTTGGTTTCCCGTCCGTGGCATTGCGAAGCGAACCCGGTAGATCAGAGGAAAACCTCGTCTACCCGGTTGTGCGCGTCGGTGATATCGTAAAAAACGACTATCACCGACCAGAAAGCAAAATAATACAGTCCACTAGCTATTGCGCTAAATTGCCAGTTAGCTCTCCCCTCCAAGCACAGCAGACTGTCGCTGGAGCGCGAGACAATCAGCTGACGAGCGCGTAATCGGTGACTTGTCCGCAAAATAATTATACTTCTTGTATAATTTTTGTTACAGAAGACCTTAGAAGGAAAGGAAGAGAGGAGACGCGGCCGAAGGGTCTGAGCCGTCGTCCCTGTCAATTTCTTTTGTTCGGTTAAGTTTTTTGTAATTTGTATTTCTTGATTTATATTTTCGTAATAAAAAGGTTATTTGAAAACTTGGACCAATTTTCTCTACCCTATCTTCTCCCTCGTCGGGAACCACACAGTTAGAGCCCCTGAGTGCTCTAACAAATTTATTTAATTTAATTTATAAATATGAAATTTTTATAGGAAAAGGATGATTAGAATTATTATTTGGAATATATATATTTAAATTAAAATTTATAATTTTAAAATTTAATAAAAATTATAGATTTAATAAATTAGAGATAATAATTATAATTAAATTTTATATTGTAATTATATTATTATTTGTTTGATTATTATAAATAAATTTAAATTTACAAATAATATAATTTAAATAGCTTAAATTAAAAGTATAATATTGAAAATATTGAGATCAATAAATTTTTAAATAAGAAAATTAATGTTTATTTATATTCATTAATTTTGAAGTTAGAAGCTTAAATTTTTATATTTATAATAACATTAATTTATAATATATATATATTTAATAATAAAAAAGTTATTTAATACATAATAAAATTTATTATATATTTAATAACTTTAAAACTTTTAATTAATATTGTTTAAATATCGATTAAAATGCGAAATTTAATTTAAATCCGAAACAATTCGTTACCCGGTTTGTTTTCGGTTACGCGACCGACCAGGAAGATTCTAGGTCGACGCGTCCGCTATTCAAAATATTAGAGGACAGAAAACACGGTTCTCGAGGTTTTCTGCAAAGTCACGCGAACGATTAATTGACGCTCAATTTTGAAACAAGCGGTTTAAACGCCCGAGTTTAGAGAAGGTACGAAAACTATATAATAGACAGAGACGGGCGAGAGACACGGCGACAGCGCCGCGTGACGGAAGACTCTCCCACTCAGGCGCTCACTTTGGCAGCTCGTGCTCGTCCGTCACTCGCTATCAAACCACTGCCACGAGCACTTCGGTATACGCAGACACGCTCAGCAGTCGCATATACAAATAATTCGAGCTATCCGACCCGGAGTCGAATTCTTCTGACTACTCCCTCGGAGAGGCAAAGGAATTCATTTGCGAGTTATAGTTATATCGAGCCAGTCGGTACACGACCGAGCCTCTGTAAGCAGACTTAATTAATTCTGGAATAGGAAGCCTCGAAGCGTAATTCCCGAAGTGCTTCCGGGGCATCGATCCCAAAACAGGAGTGGGAAGAAACCCTGAGTGGAATCAATCGTTTCCCCAGGGATAGAGGCTAAGCTTTTCATCCCCAATTTATAGGTGCGTGCACTAGAGGGATCGAGGTACCGAACTCCTTCCTCCAATTGACTGTCAAGAAACGGCTTCTGAACCCACCTCATACAGGGTGAATCATACCCTGGGTGGATTTGCCGTCTTCCAGTCGAAGCGGGGCACATTTTTGAAACCCCAGCTATCGGCGAAAGCTAGGACACGTCTAAAAATCTCCAGGGAGTACGGTCCCTGTGCGTAGGACGGAGCATCCGACAAAGCAACGTGGTCTCAGGCACAACCGTAAGTCGACCTAAGGGCGCCGTTGACAAGCCTGCACCACACAGTGCCGTACGCACTTACGAAAGCGGTGAAGGGCCGGGGACCGGCTGAAAGGTTGGAGCCTTACAACCTCCCTCCGATCACCTTTTCCTGCGACAGGCATACATCAGGAAGTCTTAAATTGCAGTCAGAAATTGCAGTCGTGAAATTAGACGAGCAGAAATCTCGTACACGACAATACAATAAACAAGCTGATTCCCGATTTAACGGGAACGCTCACACATACAGTCCGACTAGCTTAGCTGCGCATCGCGGCGGTTGAGATCCCTGCTCCTCGGGTGCGACAAGCACAGACCAGACGAGCGCGGGAAGAAAGTAAGACACACAGCGTGATTCACGTTCACAGGTATTTAACGCCTATTCGTGTCTCTTTCTTTTCTGGTTACAGGAGTTTACTCAAACAGGGATTAGCTGCAGCGGCGTCTGGCCGGGCAAGGTGACAAAATTATATTATAACAAATATAAATATTACTTAATATCAAATTTATATAATTTAAAATAAAATATTATATTTTTCATCTAAACTTATATTTTCGAAATTATTTCAATAGAAATTATTAACAATAATTTACTCTCTATTTTGGTTTCAATTAATATATATGTATTATATATATATATATCATTTAAATATATTATTTATATTAAAGTAAAATTTACTTTTAATTTCCTGAATTAAAAATTGATTATATTTCATTAATCTATATAAATTAATTTAATCACTCTAAATACCCTAAATATCATTCTATTAATGATCCAATAAGTAATATAATTATAAAATAAATAAATATTATTAAAGAAATTAATGGTAGAATATTTTTTTAAATAAAAATTAAAGGTACAATTAAAACAATTTCAACATCAAAAATTAAAAATACTAATGAAATTTAAAAAAAATTAATAGAAAAATGTAATCGTTTATTAATTAATGGATCAAATCCCACATCTCAATAGGGAATCTTTCTTCTCGATTTTTATTGATATAATTTAAAATATAAATTCTATTAAAATAAGTATAAAACAAATAAAATAAAATAATAAAAAAATATAAATATATATGTTTGCAGATGAGTTTTGTAATTCGCTCGCGTTTTTGAAGGTATGTAGGAGCAGTGTGATCGTCGATTGTTAGGGCAAATAAAAGAATCGTACTAAGAAGCCGCATGTTGTTCCGTTCGTTTTTAAATAAAGAAACCCCCACTTAGCTCTAACAGGTTATGGGCCCAGTCACGAAAAATAATTAGTTAAAGAGATAGAAAGAACAGAAGGGTAAAGTATGGAAAGTGTTTAAAAGGAGAGTGAAGTGAGAAAAAGGAGGAAAAAAAGTGAGAAGTGCAAATTTGAGGTTAGGGTCGACACGTGCCGACGATGGCTGCGAGTATCGGGAAAATCGAGATCGGATCGAGTTATTAACGAAAGATAACTACGATACGTGAGTGTATCCAAGCTTAGAAGCACTGCTGATAAAAATGACGGTTGGGAGTATGCAAATGGGAAAAATCGTAGACCCACAGAAATTGATGCTGCCTCCTGGAAGTGAAGCGACTCGTGCGTGGGACGCTGCCGATCAGAAGGCAAGATCGGATATTATACTTGCGATAAGCGCTAAAGCGAATTTAAAGCAAATTAAAGGATGCAAACTGCGTTATGAGGTATGGGAGAAAGCTACAATCCATATATGCGTCCAAAGGGCCAGCGAAAAAGGCTGCGCTTTATTGAGAAGACTCACCAGTCATCGCATGGCACATGGTGCGGATGATTGGCATTGAGGGACATAAATAACTTTATAGAAGTGGTGGATAAGCTTGGTGATATGAGATATCGAGAGTTCATAAAGATCTGCAGAGTGCAATGTTGCTGAGTAGTCTAACATAGACATTTGAAAACTTTATTTGTGCTATTTAATCACGTTATGAGCTGCCAATTCTGGATAAATTAAAAATAAAGATTTTACAGTATTTCGAAACTCGGAAACAAAGACACGACGATGAACCTGGTTCATTGGCAGCTAACAAGCATGAACAAGTAAAGGGAACAAAGTGGAAGTACAATAAGTTCAACAACTAGCAGTTTATGACAAACATATAAATAATAGTAGATTGCCCATGGAAATGTTTTCAATGTGGTAAGTTGGGGCACAAAAGCGATCAACTGTTATGCAAGAAGCGGAGTGCTACCCAATAGACCAGAAGTGCAAGTTCGGTACAAGAGATGTTTATATAAACCATGTAGAGATGGAACAAGCGTGTGCAATTGCAATGGGTCCAGAACACAATAAGTGGTGTTTGGATAGTGGTTATACCAAACATTTGTGCAAAGATAAAGAAAAATTTGACTTGCGTTGCACCCATCAGAACATAAAAATTGAATTTAGCTTAGTCACATGTCAGTGTAAAATGTTGAAGCTAAAGGAAATGTACAAATCTCAAACATATCAAGATAATTGTTTAAATATCGTGAGTTCTGAGACGTAAAAACCTCGGCCAAGCGATGCCCGTATTTATCATGAATACGCGTAATTCAGGAAGGTTCTGCAGACGGAGAATTTTTTCCTCGTCAGTTCAGTATACTACGCGGCCATTTACGATGTTTTTGCTAGCCAGCTTCACTGGAATTCTGGATTCGGAGAATAAATTCCAGAAATCGTGTTGTTAGCGCCGAGAGAGAAGAATCGATTTATCGAATCAGAGATCGACAGCCGAGACGCGGCAGCGCCCGCGTCGTGGCTAATGCGGCGCGTAGCCGCCCGGGCCCAACAGCGCGATGCGTCGCTACGCGACTGCGTTTCTTGCGCGACGGAGCCCAGCCGTGGCCGTCGATGCTTGCAGATCGTTACGGATCATTCGTGAGCCGTCGGCGATCAGGAGCAGATCCTGTGACGATCTCTCCCATTTTCGTACGAAGCTCCGAGGAGAAATTTGAGACGATCTCTCTCCTCGCCGTAACCGGACTCAGCGTTTGCCGGACATTGATTTATTCGTGGAAAATCTCGTCACTAGCGACTTGAGATTTTCTCGAATCAAAAGGGACAATCTGCCTGTTGTTGAAGCGATCGCTGTACACGCCGCGCGTGACACGATCGTAGACGCAGGATTGTGTGATTGAACGTTGCAGGTTCGTTGCCGCGACTGCGACGTTAGGGATTCGGTGTTAATCACTTTGAGTCTCTTCCTTATTGAATACGGTTTGAGCCACTGTAACGGAGATACCGACATACTGGTTATCTCCTGGTGGTGGTTCGCCGTTCGAAAGGGATCGAGGAACCCACTCGAATCGCCCGTTAGGTGTACCACATAGAGTGCACCGACCGGTGGAGCTGTGGTTTCATCGACCCGTGTGAGCTATACGGCGTAGGAGCAACCGGAAGTTGGATACACCAGAGATTGGTATCACTTCGCGGTGCTCACCGTGCACCGGGCTTTAGAGGAACCCGCTCCAGTGAACCAGTCGTGAGGTGACAAGGTTGAGCACAAGCGACCGCACTGGAGCAAAGGGGTTCGAAGTATCGGACCTTCCACCACTGAAGCACCCACTACCAGTTGTGAGTCGACCACACTGGGCTGTGACCGTAGGGTGGTTAGGATTGCAAAGGACGTCGTCCTAATTCGGCGAGCCGCAGGCCGGCTCCTCGTGAAGGGGAACCGCCGACGAGGGGCCACGACAGACTGCCGGGCGTTTCCTTCAAGGAAAGCGAATCACGCTGTCTAGGCAGCTGCGTGGGAGCTGGCCGCAGGCCGTTCCTGAGGAGCCGCCGACGAGGTACCCGTACCTGGACGAGACGTCACTCTTGCGTGGGTGGCGGTCAAACGTCACCCGCACGGTGAGCGTGCTCGCGGGATATAGCCATTTGGAGCCTTACAACCTCCATTTGGTTTCCCGTCCGTGGCATTGCGAAGCGAACCCGGTGGTAGATCGGAGGAAAACCTCGTCTACCCGGTTTGTGCGCGTCGGTGATATCGTAAAAACGACTATCACCGACCAAAGCAAAATAATACAGTCCACTAGCTATTGCGCTGAATTGCCAGTTAGCTCTCCCTCCAAGCACACCAGACTGTCGCTGGAGCGCGAGAAAAGCAGCTGACGAGCGTGCGTAATCTGGTTGACTTGTCCGGGCAAAATAATTCATACTTCTTGTATAATTTTTGTTACAGAAGACCTTAGACGGAAAGGAAAGAGGTGACGCGGCCGAAGGGTTGAGCCGTCGTCCCTATAAATTTTCTAATATTCCCTAAAGTTTTTTTTGTAATTTGTCATTTTTGTTTATTTTCATAATAAAAAGATATTTGAAAATCTTGTCACCAATTCTCTCTTAACCTATCTTCTCCCCTCGTCCGGAACCACACAAGTTAGAGCCCCTGAGTGCTCTAACATTTGGTCCTTCGAGCCGGATTCGAGGTAGAGAAGACAGTAGAGAGTTATAAGATACGTTGACGTGAAGTCGATACTTTTACGAGACGAATTTCTTCGAGTTGATTTAAAATCCTCGAATCTGAAAGATCACCATGGCATTGGCCAGAGGTCGGTGGAAGCGAGATCGAGATCGATTTCGATGACCTAATCCTCTCCCGGTTTGAGTCGACGTCACGGTCGATAGCAAATTTGAAAAAACGAGGTCGAGCTCAGTACAATGAGGATACTTCTCAGGACAAAGCTCGATTCTCGGTGTCAGGCGAACAGTACAAAGGAAGCTGTTAAGCAGTAACCCTTGGCTGTTCGTAGAAAACATCCACCTGCGAAGTGCGAATTAAAGCAACTTCCCTGTTATACAGGTGGGTGGAATCCGAAGCATGGGGAGACTTATGTTTATGGAAAGTTTCAGGCGTATGTTGCCTCAGAACTCGACCAGACTGACCGCTGAACAAAAACAGCGGCGTCAGTCGGTCCAGTCAGCACGATGTCGCCATTGAACTCCCGAAACAACGTCTACATAAATTCTGGCAGTGATCCTCGTAAATGGAATCATTTCCGAGGATCTGTTCCACCGCCAGCATAATTGAAAACCTGAGGCTTTCAGATGTGCATCGATTGCAATATCTGAATGCCTGCATGGAAGATCAAGCGTTGGCTGCGATCGCACACCTTGAAATTACGGAGAGTAATTTCGAGGTTGCGTGGCAATGACCCTGGAAGGATCAATTCGGGTTACCATCGCTTGGTGTCCGCCAAACTGCTTGATCAGTTGACGAAAATGAAAAGGATAAATATGGATGACCTGGCTATAATACACCAGGTCACCAGTCGTTTTCAAGCAGGCTCTTGCTGCTTTTGAAAAACAGGGCACATATAGAGAGCGAGCGTGATTGGCTGCTGGCCCATGGTATCAGAAGCAAAGTTTGAGAGGTCCTTAAAATTAGAATGGGAACAGTCGCAGAAGCTTTCCAAGAAATATCCCTCGTATACCGAGATAATGGATTTTCTGGAAGTGCGTGCTCGAGCTTATCACCATGACGGATGATAGCCTAAGCAAGTTCTGCGACCGAGCGCCCATCGAAAAACAAAAGCTACGTGGAGTTACTAACTCCGTCGTAGAAAGTTGCTCCGGAGGAACGCGAAACGTGTGGATTTTGCGGCCTAGAGCAGCGTGGAATAGCACAATGTAGTGCTTTCCAACGCTTGACGGGAATCTACCGCTATCGATACGCATAAAAAGATAGTCGGTGGTGCACATTATCTGCATGTCGCCTGACCACGAGTCAAACAGCTGTTCGTCCGACGAAGTATGCTCTAAATGCAAAGGCAGACACCATACTATGCTGCATTCTCGAGCAATACGGACAAGAAATTAAAAGTCGTAAGCCTACGACAGCGGCCTTTCGAAGGACGAACATGCGAAAAAGCAGGCTACAGTGACCCGCGACGCACTCCACCTGGCAAAGAACATGAAAGTCAACCGGGTGGCGACGCTCCAGAGAAAATCGCCAATGCTGAATGAAGGCATATTTCGAGCGTTCCAATACCGCGAATTTCAATTCACGAGGAATGGGAAGCTGCGAAATTTCTTCAATCTCAAGCGGTGGATTTTGGACAAAATTGGTTAAGATAATTGGAAAATTATTGGCCAAAGAACGCCTTCGTGCATCGAGAACGATGCAGTGTGTACGCGAAGGTTGGCGTAGCGTATCCAGATGCAGCGCGCAATTTCAAAAATTGCCAGCTGTATCGGAGCGCACGCATTTTGATTGATTATCCCGGTGTGAGATCAGTGAAATATCACTGAAAATACACTCGGAGTAAATTCACGTAGATAAGCGGAGAAATACAGATCTGGCTCTGTATGGTCGAAGGAAAAATCGCTGATCGATCGCCGCTTCGAGTGATAAGCTTAGACGATTAGCCAGTCTATCACACTGGGCGTTATTTTCGATCGGAGGTCGATTGAGCGTACTTCCGACGAGAATCAGTGGAAACTGGAACACCTCAGGTGTTTTTAACCGATTGAGGGCGATCTCAGAAATTCTATAAAATGATCTAGAGACGTAAGAGACGTGATTATTTCACGCATCTCTACGATCTGAATAAGTGGCATACCGCCGAGAAAAATCTAAAACCCAAAAGTCGTGGTTTTGGAGCAAAACCCTCTATTCCCCCATAAATCCATGGGATATGGAGTGAAAGAGTCGTGAAAAAACGCACGGCAAAATCTCTCTTTACACAACGAATTTCGCGCTTGTGTAAATTACCTGGAAATTTTTCCACGATAGCAACGTACGGCAACGTCGCTTTCGAGGAAAACATCGAAAACTGAGAATCGAGCGACCAAAGGAAATCGGAAGGTGAAGAAACACCGTGTTCATAACAACCGGTGTTCAGCCGCCTTTATCTCGTGGTCGTTAAGAGCTCGATGATTGAGCTACGGGTTGCTTAGCAACGTAAACAACCCGGAGCTGAGCTGCGCATCACGCGTCGCGGAGAGCTCATTGTGCAGTGAGCTTCGAGATGAGCGACACCGGGAGCAGCCATAGCCAGAGCGGAAATACGGTGCTGATCTCGGGTGATCCCGAGATTGACCTAAGGTTTAACCGCATCCTCCGGATTGGCGAGGATCCCGCTACAACTTCCTGGGCGGACGAAGTGGAGGCCGACGCCAAAGCCGAACCGGAGCCCAAGGTGGAGATAAAACCTTGGGCTGGACAAGCGTGCTTGTCCCAGCCAAGCGTGGTGACACAGGGAGGGGAAGCATCACGCCCGGCTCACCGGCGGGATGTACATCCTGAAAGTGGGCGCCAGGCGGGCGCCTGCGCTGCATAGCGCCTGGCAGACCGGACAAGCAGGAGCGGACGGCCCAGCCGCCAGCCGCCGCGACCTCCAGCCGCCTCATCGGCCGCCTCAGCAGACGCCGGGTGAGTAGCCTCCAGGGGAAGCTGGGGCCCCAGCAGCCACACTCCGCGTCCGAAGCGGAAACGGAGAAGGGCAGCGGCACCGGAGGCGCCCAGCGCCAGCCAGGCAGGGTCGAGTGGCGGAAATCCGCCGGGCCCGGCAGGATTTCGTCAGCCCCAGCCACCCGGCTCCCGCCGTGGAAGGAGGCGTCCGTGGCAGCCGGCAGGGACGCTCGCGACGGTCGAGGCCACAACGAGGGCGTTAGCAGACCAGATGCTGCGCACCTCGATGACATTCCTCCAGGAGGCGACGTCCGGACAACAGTAAGTACTTTTGATTATGATTAAAAATTAAAAAGTGCGCGTCTCTCTCTCGGTTCGAGGAAAATCGTTGCCGTACGGGACAACCGCGTCCTTCTTAGTGTTGCACAATTCATTGTGCAAGGGGGCGGTAATATTTAAATATCGTGTGAGTCTTGAGACGTGAAAACTTTCGGCCGCGATGCCCGTATTTATCATGAATTCGCGTAATTCTGGAAGGTTCTGCTGACGGAGAATTTTTCCTCGTCAGTTCAGTATACCGCGGACATTTACGTGTTTTTGCTAGCCAGCTTCACTGGAATTCTGGATTCGGAGAATAAATTCCAGTGAAATCGTGTTGTTAGCGCCGAGAGAGAGAAGAATCGATTTATCGAATCGAGATCGACAGCCGAGACGCGGCAGGCGCCGCGTCGTGGCTTTATGCGGCGCGTAGCCGCCCGGGCCCAACGCAGCGCGATGCGTCGCTACGCGACTGCGCTTGCGCGACGGAGCCTCCAGCCGTGGCCGTGTCGATGCTTGCAGAATCGTTTACGGATCATTCGTTGAGCCGTCGGCGATCAGGAGCAGATCCTGCGTGACGATCTCTCCCATTTTCGTACGGAAGCTCCGAGGAGAATGAGACGATCTCTCTCCTCGTAACCGGATCATGTTTGCGGACATTACTGATTTATTCGTGGAAAATCTCGTCATAGCGACTTGAGATTTTCTCGAATAAAAGGACAATCTGCCTGTTAAGTTGAAGCGCGATCGCTGTGCACGCCGCGCGTGACACGATCGTAGACGCAGGATTGTGATTGAACGTTGCAGTTCGTTGCCGCGACTGCGACGTTAGGGATTCAGTGTTAATCACTTTGAGTCTCTTCCTCATTGAATACGGTTTGAGCCACTGTAACGGAGATAAATTCGACATACTGGTTATCTCCTTGGTGGTGGTTCGCCGTTCGAAGGGATCGAGGAACCCACTCGAATCGCCCGTTAGGTGTACCACATAGAGTGCACCGACCGGTGGAGTTGTGGTTCTTCATCGACCCGTGTGAGCTTGATACGGCGGTAGGAGCAACCGGAAGTTTGGATACCCAGAGATTCCAGTATCACTTCGCGGTGCTCACCGTGCACCGGGCTTTAGAGAACCCGCTCCAGTGAACCAGTCGTGAGGTGACAAGGTTGGAGCACAAGCGACCACCGGAGCAAAGGGTTCGAAGCACCGGCAACTTCCACCACTACACCCACTACCAGTTGTGAGAGTCGACCACACTGGGCTGTGACCGTAGGGTGGTTAGGAATTGCAAAGGACGTCGTCCTAATTCGGCGAGCCGCAGGCCGGCTCCTCGTGAAGGGAACCGCCGACGAGGGGGCCACGACAGGCTGCCGGGCGTTTCCTTCAAGGAAAGGAATCGCTGTTCAGAGGCAGCTGCGTGGGTTGGCCGCAGGCCGTTCCTGGAGGAGCCGCCAGACGAGGTACTCCTGTACCTGGACGAGACGTCCTCTTGCGTGGGTGGCGGTCAAACGTCACCCGCACGGTGAGCGTGCTCGCGGGATATAGCCATTTGGGAGCCTTACAACCTCCATTTGGTTTCCCGTCCGTGGCATTGCAGAAGCGAACCGGTAGATCGGAGGAAAACCTCGTCTACCCGGTTGTGCGCGTCGGTGATATCGTAAAAACGACTATCACCGACCAAAGGCAAAATAATACAGTCCACTAGCTATTGCGCTGAATTGCCAGTTAGCTCTCCTCCAAGCTAACACCTCAGACTGTCGCTGGAGCGCGAGAAAAGCAGCTGACGAGCGCGTAATCGTTGACTTGTCTCGCAAAATAATTATACTTCTTGTATAATTTTTGTTACAGAAGACCTTAGACGGAAAGGAAAAGAGGTGACGCGGCCGAAGGGTTGAGCCGTCGTCCCTATAAATTTTCTAATATTCCCTAAAGTTTTTTTGTAATTTGTCATTTTTGTTTATTTTCATAATAAAAAGATATTTGAAAACTTGTACCAATTCTCTCTACCCTATCTTCTCCCTCGTCCGGAACCACACAAGTTAGAGCCCCTGAGTGCTCTAACAATAATAATATTAAAGATATTGAATTTCAGGGTACCTTATATGTGCCTGATTTAAGAGTAAATTTAGCATCGGTAGCGCAGATTACAGAAAAGGATAATGTAGTAATCTTTACCAAGCATGGAGCTGTTGTAAAGGGAAGAGATGGAAGAATAAAAGCCAAAAGCAAAAATAAGAGTTGGAAATTTATATTATATACAAGAATGTACAGAGCATGCTAGAAGTGTGAGATGCCAGGAAGGAAATTCAGACTTAAGACGGTGGCATGAACGTCTTGGAAATTTGAATTTAAAGATGATGACATATATATGGTGAGGACGGGAAAGGCAAATCGGGATTAAAATTCAAAGGGAAAAATATGCTATGCCATCATGCGAAAAAATGCATACAAGGTAAGCTGACTTCAACACCTTTCCAAGAGAATCAAAAAGAAGTACCAGATTATTGAAATAGTACATTCTGAGTTTATGTTGGGCCTATGGCGAAAAAACAAGAGTCAATAGGGGATCAGAGATACATACTAACGTTTATTGATGATTACTCGAGATGGAGTCAGGTATATTTTTAAAGTCGAAAGATGGAGTTTTAGAGATGTTCCAGGAATTTAAGAAATATGCCGAGACGTTGACCGAGAGGAAAATAAAAGTACTTGCAAACAGATAATGGTCGGGAGTACTGCAATATAAGATACGATGAATACCTAAAAGAAAATGGGATCTCAAAATCGGCTAACAGTTACCGCACACGCCGTGCAAACAAAATGGTTTGGCTGAACGGAAGAAATCGCACGTTAATAGAGACCCGCGAGATGTATGCTGTTGCAGGCAGGATTATCACAAGGATATTGGGCAAAAGCGGTTTCAACTACCAATTATATTAGAAATAGATGCCCGGCCAAGAGCATTGAATGGAAAAACTCCATTCGAACTATGGACAAAGAAGAGTACCAGAGAGTTTATCACATTTACGAATTTTTGGAGATGAAGGCATACCGTTTTTAAATAAAAATCAGGAAGTGAAGAAGAAGTTTGAAGATAGAACAAAAACAGGCATTTTTATGGAGGCTACTGTGAATCCCGATCCAAAGCATACAGGGTTATGGTAAGGGCTACCAGCAGAAAGGAAAGTGATAGTATTGAGGGATATCAGAGTAATCGAACATAAAGACGAGAATACGAAAAGCGAGTCCCTCGCGAGGAGAGGAAGCAAGAGAAAGTTAAAAATGTATTACAAATGCAGGGTGAAATTAGTCATACTAATGTCGCTAACCCTGACATGACGAGTGTTATCAGAAGGCTACAGGTGAGAGTATAGAGGAAGGAAATGTAACCAATATATTGCAAAGAGGCACCTGGGAGGCCAAAATTGTGAGGTGACAGGCATGAGGGGTCGTCCTAGGGAAACTATTTTCATTACAAAGAACATACAGAATGAAGATTATACACAAGATCTCGATGCAAAGTGATAAAATAGCTGAAGAGAATGGAAGTAGCCAGATTGCAAGAGGCTAATTGCTTGGTTATGTTAGCTGCTAACGTGGCTGACTTATATCAGTAAAAGATACACTGCAAAGAGATGAGCTCAAGAACAATGGAGAAGAGCTATAAAAACGGGAGGTAAGATGTTTAATTAAAAATGATACTTTCGACATTACGGAAAAGCCGGAGAACGCAAAGGTAGGTAGGATGTCACACGGTTCTCGGCAAATAAATACCGGGCGTGATGGATCGTTAGAAAAGCGAAAGACGAAGATAGTGGCCAGGGGGTCATACAGCGCCCAGGAATTGATTTCGGAGATACGTTCGCACCGGTTGCGAGGCTGGATTCTATCAGGTTACTCTTTAGTCTTGGCTTTTAAATTGAACATGAGGGTGGAACAACTAGATGTAACAAGTGCATAACTTAATGGGATTTTAAAAGAAGACATTTATATGGACGTGCCTGAAGGATTTGAAGAGAGTCTAGCTGAAATAGCAGAGGATACGAGAGATGTTAGAATGTGGAGGGCTCAAACACTGATTTGAGAACCTCGTCTAACGGGGGTCCGGATCACGAGGGAATAGGAGGATGAAAAGTAATTATCACACGTTATATAGATTTTCACGTCGTCGAAAACTCGACGACGTCTTTTATTACAATATTTGGCCCTTGTATTACAGCCTTTGCACTATTGTTTTAGGACGCGTGATCCGCCTGGCCGTCGTCTGGCGGCTGCTCGTGTCACGCTGTTCTGCAAACGAAAAGAGACGCCGAACGATGTGTAAATATTCGAAGCAAGCAGCAGGTCACGCTTTCCGTCTCGTTTTAATATACACGCGCTCCTGATTATGCCCGTCGCGCTCAGGAGCGGGAAAATCAACTGTCGCGTTACGCTGGCTAAGCTTTAGTGGACTGTATATGTTTGTGTGTTCCCCTTTAAATTCATCAATTTAAAGGGGAACTTCCTATTGCAGTTTTGGGAAGACGAGATTCAACCTCGTTTCTTCCTCGACTGCAGGTTTTGACGCTGTCGTAGGAGAGGGAGGTAACGGGTGGAGGTTGTAAGGCTGCAACCGTTACCCGCTCCTCGGCCCTTTTTACCACACCTTATGGCGTGCGTACGGGCACGCAGTGTGATGCAGGTGTGCCAACGGCGCCCCTTGGGTCGACTTACGATTGGGCCTGACACCACGTAGCTTGATGAATTAACGTCCTAGCGCACGAGTGACCGTACTAGACTGCTGCGATCTTTGGAGGTGCATTCCGCGCTGTTCGTCGTAAGCTGGGGGAGTGAAAGTTGTCCCACACTTCGACCTAGAAGGTGGTAAATCCACCCAGGGTATTTTATACACCCCTGGATTGTGGGTTGTTACAGAACCGTTTGATTTACATAAGAGAGGTACGAGAGGTCAACCTCGATACCTTAAACACGACCTCTGATTGCAGCGGTCCGTGTTTTCTTTTACTTTTTTATTTTTTCAGCCCAAGGTGGGTCGTAGCCACTGCTGAATATCATTTCCGGACACGACCTCTGATTACAAAGCGACACGTGTCTGTAATTCAGGCTGAGGTGGATCGTACCCACTGCTGAATTCGAAATCTCGGATTTTAACCTGCGAGATTCGACAGTCAATAGAATTAATTTATCCAGGGTCGTATTCCGATCTGATCTGTTTTTAATAGGTTAAGCGATTATGGAGGTATCGACGGCACCGGATGGGTTCCTCATCCGTTTTCGTCGCAGACCTTTGCTCCGCTTCCGACTCTAATTTTAATTGAAATAAATTGAACGTGTTTGGAAGTTAAGACTTTACCGGATGGATTGCCTATCCGTTTTTTCGTGTTAACTTCCACTTACCACGTTTGGTAATTTCTCCGATAGTTCGAGGAGCTCGGATCTAGTCGGTCGTTTTGGAATTGTAGGGGGAGCTGGATCGTATGCACAGGTGGTCTCTACCTATTCGAAATTCAGTGTGACGATCCATATCGTTTAGTCGAATTCTGTTGGGAGAATCTCCGAATAGCGGCGCTGTAGACGAATTTGAGTTCGTCTTTGTCCAACTTCTATTATTGTCGTACCTTCTCTTTATACACGCGCCGAAACGTTAGCTCGAAATCACGCGTAATTTCGTGGATCGCGTGATGTTTCGAAAGAAATCCGTATGTGACAGCTTCTTTATAACTCTGTCTTGTTTTTCGCGTAGCGGACACGGAGGAGTCGAACCGTCTCGGAGTTGGTTACATACGCAGAAAAACAATACCGGGTGACGAATAAATATTTTACTATTCTTACTACGCATCGAATTAACGCGATATTTAAACATACTCGCCCCCTTGCACGGTCCGTGCAATAATCCAGAAGGAGCGGTAATTCGCGGTCACGTTTGATCCGCTTTCGAGAAGGTCGACATACACTTAATTTATTGAAAAAATTAAGGTACCCACTTAACGGCGGGAGATGGCCCGTCTTGCCTCCAGGATGTGGAGGGTGGTCAGCGACCGCCTCCTCGGCAGCGCCGATTCGGTCGATTTCGGCCCTGGGAGAGGGCCCTTGGCGCCTCTGCCTGCCCCGGAGCTCGATTCGACCGGCTCTTCCCTCCTTGTGGGTGGTGCGGGCGGCAGCCTGGCGGCGTTCTGCTCCTGAAGCCTGACCTGCTCTATGCCTCGAGGTGGCGGGCCGTCGTTGGCCCGGTAGTTGCAGTCTGTCAGTCTGCACTCCCCTCGCCCACTTCAACCGGAAGAAGCCTCCCGGGGGACCTTGGCCTTCATCCTCCGGGTGGTCCACGGCACGTGGGCGGGAATGCGGAGGGGACATCCTGACCCAGGATTCAGGATGAACTCCTGGGTCGGTGCTGGACGTTCCGGTGCTGGTGGGCATGGTGGACGACGTTCCAGCCTGTGGTCCCTCCGTCACCGGGGGCCGGTAGTGGGCGGTTGGGTGTCCACCAACCGGAGCAGCTGGTCAAATTGCTCGTCAATTTGTTGGTCGCGTGGCGACTCCACCACCGTTCGGACGCTTTCGTCGCTTGAAGACATTTTTCGCGCTATTCAATGTTTCCGCGTGTAAACTTGGAGACTAAAGCGGGAATTCGGACCGACGGGTCCTGCTTTTTAAAACCTAGGACGCGCACGAAATCGCTCCCTTCCTTAACTGTTACCGGGATGGTAGCAGAGATAGGTTTCCCCCTCTCACCGATTGTCACCAAGACGCGGGATATGTGGTAATCAACACCGTTGCTCTTACCAACGGCGGATCTCACTTTCCTGTCTCGTTTCTAACCTGTGATTCGGGATTTCTTATGTCCCGATAGCGTCGTCTTTGTCTGTGTCGACTCTTCCACGGGCAATTTACACAGACGTGTGGATCGGTCGTGTGTAGGTGGAAGTGGCTGTGCGTACTTTTTACAACCCGCACGAGCCTGTCCTTACCCGGGAATATTTCCTCGATTCTCCTTGGATTTCCCATTGATTGGGGGTAGAAGGGGTTCTGCACTAAACCAAATCGTTGTCGGTTTTAACTTTGCCCAGCGTTGACATGCCACTTATAGCGGTTTTGGAGGTGCATGAGATAATCACGCGTCCAACAAGTCTCCAGAGTTGCTCGTGGAATTTCTGAATCACTCTCTCCATCGCGTGAGCCGCGAGAAATTTTCATTTTCCACTGACTCAACTTGGGAAGTGCGTTTATCGGGCATCCGATTAAAAAATGACCCGGCGTGAGGGTGCATAGTCCTCGGGACAATCACTCAATGCGGCGATCGGTCTTGCCCAGTTTAAACTCGCTTCGATTTTGCAGAGCAAAGGTCTGCATTTCACTCGCTCGTGGGAGTGAAGTCGCCGATTATGCGTTTCAAGGTGATGTTTCACTGATTTCACGCCGGCTTCTTGCATACCAAGCTCAAATGTGGTGCACTGGGTGGATTGAATTTCCACTTAATACCCTTCTGGCTGCACGTACTCCGCATTTCGTGTGTATTATACACGATATTAAAATGCTCTCTCAATTCTCTATCCGCTCCGACGAAGTTTGTTCCGTTGTCACTGAACATGCAGGACGGAACTCCTCGACGGGCGATGAATCGGCTCAAGGGCGGCCAGGGAATGCACTCGTGGTATAATCGTGAACGAGTTCGACGTGGACGGCTTTTGTAGCGAAAACAGATAAGCACTGCTATGTAAGCCTTTATGAGCCGTTTTCCTGACGCTCTCTGCGGAGTCTCGGACTCAGGTATGGTCCCAGCATAGTCCGTACTCCGCAGTCTCGAGAAAGGTCGAGCTGCTCGGCTGCGTTCCGGTATTAAATCCTGCATTAACTGCGTGGAGGTGGTTGCATTCCATCTCACGCATCGCATGCATTTTTGGATAACCATTGCGCGCTTCGTTACGAACTCCCATGATCCAGAATAACTGTCTCACCGAGTACATGGTCAGTTGCAAACCCAAGTCCAACGAGTCCACGAGGCAGTGCCTTATTATCATCTTCTAAACATGGTGCTTTGACAGAATAATCGGGTGTTTGGTTTCCCCATGTTAATGCAGCATTCTCCAACCTTCCACCCACCCTTAAGACATCTCTGTCGTCCGAGAGAAAGGGTTTAGGCTTTTTAATGGAGACTTTGCAGGGATAATACGGTGCTTTTTCAAGCTATTGGTATTCGTCTGGCAAAGTGCGTGCGTTGTAAATAGCGTGCAATTCTTTCCCGTTGCATCGCCGCATTTCCGATGCTTCGACAACCTTGGCGTCGTATGACCGACGCTTTCCGTCCCGTGCCCTTCGCAACCGAAGGCAGTAGGCGGTGACGCGTAGTAGCTTATTCCATTTGGGAGAATCGGGAAGACAAACTCCCCATTCTTTCTCCGGAGTTGCTACAAGGGTATGCGAAACGCGTTTACCCTCCTCGGTCTCGAGTGAAGCGGGCATTTTTGGCCAACTTTCTTCCGCTCATGTCGAAGCCACGACGGCCCGGAAATCCAAAGTTCCGACTGAAGAAGTTCCGCCGCTTCTACTCCACGCGAATTTAAATCTGCGGGATTTGAGCGGGTGGGAACATGATACCATTCAGCGTTCGGAAGCATAGTCTGGATTTTTGACACCCGGTTGGCAACCTACAACCTTCGCATGTAGACGCATGCTTTCTCAACCAAGCTTGAGTGCAATCGTAGAATCTGTCCAACAGATGTACGGTCTACCTTCAAGGACAGTGACCGTTTTGACGTGCACGACGAGCTCGGAGAGGGAGCACAGCCCTGTTCAATTCCAGAACGGGGATGGACCTGCGTTTTTAATCGGAGCCACCCGCGTTTTTGCCATCATTAATGTCGTAAAACGTCATTGTTTGTCGTCGTCACGCGCAAGTACGTGACGGCGGAATAGGCTACGAGTGAAGCTGTCGCAGAATCCGATGCAACTCCACGGACACAGTATCTGCTCCCGTAACGTATCCACCGGGAATTTTTAATTTCTTTAAGCTGCTCCAATCCGCGCAAAACGCATTCCACGTTCGTTGCGTATTCGCTGAGATTTGAATCGTCCCCACTGGATTTTCTCCCAGCCATTGGGACTGCATCAAGGCAACCTTAGCGCGAATTACGACTGGTGATGCTAACCAGCCGAGCGGATCGAACAGCTTGGCAATTTCCGAGAACAAATTTCCTTTTGTCATCGGCGTTGCTGATGGTTGAAACCGTTGGAGATTGAAATAAAAAATAATCTCCAGACGGGATCCATCGTAGACCGAGCACTTTTAGTTCGGAATCCTCGAACAAGGTTGAGGTCTACGGCGTGAAGTGAGCGCTGTGGGGGATATTTTGCAGTAGCTGCGGCGAATTTCCCCTGCCCACTTTCTCAGCCGAAACCCAATTCCCTTGCAGAAGCTCGCATACTTGCTTGCGAGATTTTACTGCTCCAGCAAGGAGTTTAGTCTGGTGCTCCCATAAATACATCGACGACGTAAATGTCCTTCTCTGAGAATCGGAGACGGGGTTGGCGGAATTCTTTTCCCATCCTAGCTCTTTTAATTCGAGAAGGGTACGCATCGACAAAGTACGGGGGCGCACGCCGTTCCGTATGTCACGGTATTATTTAACTTCCGAACGCTTTCAGCTGTTCGGTTTCCTGGAGCGCACCATACGATGCATTGGAATCGAAACGATCCTGTGGGGCGCGACGAGAATTTGTCTAAACATTTTCTCGATGTCGGCCACCAGCACGTATTCATACAAACGCCACCTCGTCAATACCGAGGGTGATGTCGTTTTGTAAATTTCGGACCTACGTGTAGGATGTCGTTTGAGGAGCGACCTCCAGTCGTCCTACTGGTTGCATTAAATACGACCCTTAGTTTTGTGGTCGTACTGTCCGTACGTATGACCGCTCGGTGTGGTATATAGAGTCTGGATCGGTCAATAGGCTCGATACGAGCTTCATATGACCTTTGCCACTCATACTCGGTTAGAAACTCCGAGTATTCTTTATCGAGAACCGGGTTCGTGTCTAATTTCTTTCGTAGCCTCGTGGAGTGCCGAGAGCGCGATATGGAGATGAATTTCCTAACGCCTCCTCCCGGTCTCCGGGCAATTGAAAAGGAGTCGAACTAGAAACCTCCCAGTTTCGTCACGGACGACTGTTTTTCGGAAAAAATGCCTCGCAATCTTCCTCGGACTTTGTACGCACCGAGGTTGCGGGAGTTTCCTCCGTTTCCCAGAATTTTCGAATGGCGTTATCCAGCGATTCGAGTACGGTGCAGTGTAGCGTCCGTACTGGATTCTGGGTTTTGCCCACTGCAGGCATCGGTCCGGAAATAACCCAGCCGAATGCAGTTTCTTGGGCTATCGGACCTTTCCGCTGTTATGCGACGGAATCCCGGTCGCATAATCTGTACGCCATATAAAGTCCGCGCCGATCAAAATTTCAATATTTTGATCCAGCGTTGTGGTCGGGGTCCGGCGAGAGGTAGGTCCCGGAACGGCTTCTGTAGCCGAGCGGTTTGGCAAGGACGTGGGTGCGTAGGTCGTGATTCTGGGCAATGACGTACGCGTCGACCGTAAGCAGGTCGGTGTTCGACCTTTTTCGCGCTGAGACACATCCCGACACTGTATTTGATCGTTGTCGTTCGGTTTTCCTCCCAAGCCCGTTACCGTGGCTGGGGTTTTCCTTCAAATACAAAGTTGGAGGTCAGTCCACCAAACTTGCGGAAATAAACGAAGTTTCCGAACCTTGATCTGTAGTGCGCGCGCGATGCGCGTCGCACCGCTATTTCCCATACACTCGCACTGGAGCCGTAGCCAACAACTTACGGGCCTCGGTACACCTGTACCGGAACGTCGTACAGTGCGACGTCGTGGCTTTGGTTGTGTTTGTGCTCGACGAGGTTTGCGGGTGTGTGTGGCCTGGATTTCGCAGGACGACGGGGAGGGGATCTTGAGCTTGTTTACTCTCTCTCGCCGTAAGCGTTTAACGGTAAAGGCTGAGGTTGCGATTCCCGGAATATTTCTAAGTGCAGCAGGGATGGTGCCTTCCGCTGCACTTTTCGTGCATGCCGTGGGCTTCTGCACTTCGTGCCTATATGGGTGGTGCCCAGACACCGTACGCACCACCCATGATTTTTTACGTAATGACTGCGCATTTTGGCAGTCAATCGCACAAAGCCTACGGCATTGCGTCAATTTGTGCGGCCCGTTACAGAATCCGCACAATTTCATAGACGTCGCCTCACTGTGCCTAAGTTGTCGTGACACATTTCCCCGTGGCTTTTCCGCCCGGACGTTGTCCACGATAACATTATGGCTGCGCACGTGTCTCGGAGGTCGATCTCGATTCCCGAGTCGCGCTATGACTACGTGCGCTTGGTTTCTCGTGACAGACGCAAGTGCAACCGCGCGGCGCTTCTCGTCCATGGAGAGCAGTGCGCGTGGGAGTGCATCTCGATGAATTTTCGTACGTCCTCAAACGTAGGATATTCTGTCGAGAGATTTAGCGTTTTTGCCACTCTAACTCGAGCGCCGGCGAAAACTTCTGTTTCGCCCAATGCGCGAAAGTAGCCAGTCCTGCTGCTGGTTCGGGCGTGCTCCTTTTGTCAAGGGCAGCGGAGTGCCTGCGTGCAACCCAGATGGTGATCTGCTGCATGCTGGCCAGATCACCGGTGTCAATGGGTTTTAGGAACGAGGAGCTTATCCAGCAGTTTCTCACGTGACTATGCGTGGGAGGCCGAAGGTGTTCTTCAACCTTGTCCACGCCACTGAGAAATTACGACCGGGACGATCTCGATTGAAGCAATGGACGCTAGAGCGGGTCCCTCTTCAGGCAGGCGTTCAGATAATGCAATCTTTGCACATCTGACAGTCCTGCATTTTCGTACGACCTCGGAGGTGAACAGATCCTCGAAATGTTCCCATTCTTGAGGATCCCCTCCGGAATTTGGGTAATCGTTGCTTCGGGAGGGCTCGGATCGGTATACTACACTGAACTTCCGACATTGCTGGTTTCCGACTCAGCACTCAGTCGGCCTAGTTCAGTAAGGACGAAATCCTGAAAATCTTGGAAATCGTCCTCGGCATGCCTCATATAATTTAGCTTGAAAAGATCGTGAGACGGTCTTTCCGCTGCAGGTATTTGTTTACGCACGCTAGCATACTTAGTGCGTATCTCACGCCAAGTTTCTTTAGCGTGCTCGTGTTTTTCCTCAAGCAAACGCTCCTGAGTACTTTGCTCGTCCCAACTTTTTTAGGTTTACACCCAACCGTTTGAGCTGACCATAGATCGGCCAAGTCTTCGATCTCGTCATCGAGATCGATTTCTATGGATTGCTGTGATACAGCCATAGTGAGTGTTACCGAGGATTAAACCGCTCGAAAAAACCTTTACGTGGAGTGTAGTTCCACACGTGTGAGAAAATGTACTTTTGCTTTATTCCTTTCAACCTCGTATGTATCCGGCTCGAAAGGACCTTATGTTAGAATGTGGAGGGCTCAAACACTGATTTGAGAACCTCGTCTAACGGGGGTCCGGATCACGAGGGAATAGGAGGATGAAAAGTAATTATCACACGTTATATAGATTTTCACGTCGTCGAAAACTCGACGACGTCTTTTATTTTTAATATTTGGCCCTTGTATTACAGCCTTTACTATTGTTTAGGACGCGTGATCCGCCTGGCCGTCGTCTGGCGGCTGCTCGTGTCACGCTGTTCTGAAACGAAAAGAGACGGAACGATGTGTAAATATTCGGCAACGTGAGTCACGCTTTCCGTCTCGTTTTAATGATACACGCGCTCCTGATTATGCTCGTCGCGCTCAGGAGCAGGAAAATCAGCTGTCGCGTTACGCGGCTAAGCTAGTGGACTGTAATATAGTTTGTGTGTTCCTTTAAATTATCAATTTAAAGGGAACTTCCTATTGCCCAGTTTTGGGAAGACGAGATTCAACCTCGTTTCTTCCTCGGACTGCAGGTTTTGACTGTCGTAGGAGAGGGTAACGGGTGGAGGTTGTAAGGCTGCAAGCCGTACCCGCTCCTCGGCCCTTTACCACCTTATGGCGTGCGTTACGGGCACGGTGTGATGCAGGTGTGACAACGGCGCCCTAGGGACCACTTACGATTGTGCCTGACACCACTTAGCGTGATGAATTAACGTCCTACGCACAGTGACAGTACTAGACTGGCGATCTTTGGAGGTATTCCTGCTGTTCTGGGTCGTAAGCTGGGAGTGAAAGTTGTCCCACACTTCGACCAGAAGGTGGTAAATTCCACCCAGGGTTATTTTATACACCCCTGGATTGTGGGTTACAGAACCGTTTGATTTACAAGAGAGGTGCGAGAGTCAACTCGATACCTTAAACACGACCTCTGATTGCGTAGCGGTCCGTGTTTTCTTTTACTTTTTTATTTTTCAGCCCAAAGGTGGGTCGTAGCCACTGCTGAATACTTCGGACACGACCTCTGATTACAGCGCGACACGTGTCTGTATTCAGGCTGAGTGTGGATCTGTACCCACTCGCTGAATCTTCGAAATCTCGGATTTTAACTCTGCGAGATTCGACAGTCAATAAATTCAATTTATCAGGTCGTATCTCCGATCTGATCTGTTGTTTAATAGAAGTAAAAGCGATTATGGAGGTATCGACGGCACCGGATGGGTTCCTATCCGTTTTCGTGTCGAGACCTTTCTTTCGCTTCCGACTCTAACTTTAATAGAAATAAATTAAAGTGTTTGGAAGTTAAGACTTTACCGGATGGATTTCCTATCCGTTTTTCGTGTTAACTTCCTTTACCACGTTGGTAATTTCTCTGATAGTTCCTGGAGGAGCTCGGAAGAACCAGTCGGTCGTTTTGGAGATCAAGGGGAGCGGGATCGTATGCCCATGTGCCTCTCTACCGATTCCAAATTCAGAGTGCGACGATCCAGAGCGGTTATTCGAATTCGGAGGGGAGAATATCCGACTAGAGGCGCTGTAGAAGAATTTGAGTTCGTATTTGTCCAACTTATTATTGTCGTACCTTCTCTTTATAAACTCGCCGAAAAGTTAGCTCGAAATCACGCGAAATTTCGTGGATCGCGTGATGTTTCGAAGAAATCCGTATGTGACAGTTTCTTTTATAACCTGGTCTTGTTTTTCGCGTAGCGAACACGAGAAGTCGAACCGTCTCGAGTTGGTTACATACGCAGAAAAACAATACCGGGTGACGAATAATATTTTACTATTCTTATACGCATCGAATTAACGCGATATTTAAACAAGAGAAGAGAAGATAATACAGAAAAAGGCGACAGGCATATTAAAGCAAATAAGGTCTCGGAATCGTCCTGTATGTTATTTGAATAAAGCTTTGTATGGCCTGAAACAAGCCGGGAAACAGTGGAATGAAAGATTAGACGAAAAATTGAAGGAATTTAGGATTAAGTCCTACGGTTTTCGGATTCATGCCGTAAGGAACAGTGGCCAAAGAGGAAATCCTAGGTTATATAGCCGTGTATGTAGATGACATTATAATTGTGTCTGATGATTATAAGTGGATCAGGAACGTAAAAACTGAATTGGCCAAGGATTTCTGATATACAGGATCTAGGAAGAAAATAGGGAATTATTGCTAGGGTATTAATATTAAACAAGATGCCGAGGGAATAAGCATGACGCAAGAAAAATATGTTACCGATTTGTTACAAAGATTTTAAAATGGATGGTTGTAATCCAGTATATACACCAATGGATAAAGAAGCAAACATTGGAAAACAATAAGGGTGTGGAAAACCAGAGGAGGCCTTTATCGTGAATTGGCCAGGGTCTCACTAATGTATTTGTGGCTGTAGCCACCCAGGCTCTCGATATTGCTCATACGCGGTGAAGCGCCCTGGCCCAATTCAACGATTGTAGTACGGAGGTTCACTGGGTAAGCAGCTAAGAGGGTATTACGATACCTTAAGAGAACACTAAATTACGTGTATTGTTTTTTAGGAAATCAGACGCCAAGATAGTGGCACATGTCGATGCTGATTGGGGAGGGTGTAAGCTTGACAGGAAATCGTACACCGGATATGTATTTAATATGTCGATGGGTCCAATCAGCTGGAAATCACAGAAGTTAACGAACAGTTGCCATGCCCTCCTACAGAAAGCGGAGTATGTGGCAATCGCGGAAGCTGTTAAACATGCAAGTTATATATATCTAAGTTTTCTCAAAGAATTAAATGTAAGTCATTTGGATAATATTGTAATTTACAACGATAATAAGGGAGCGCAATTGTTGTTAAGGAATGCGATTGTACATCCGAGGACAAAGCACACATCGATATTAAGTTTCATTTTATAAGGTTTTTTTTTTTTTTATTTTTTCGTGGGAAAATCTTCGAAAGACTCCCTCCCACCTCTTTGGGGAGAGGCGGGGAGGGTGTGTGGTACCCCGCGCCCATTATACCGGGCACGGGACCTACCCACTAAAAACCCCACGGTGACCCTTCCGCACGATTTGGGGAGGATACAGGGAATCGCTCGAAACCGCCGCTTCCCGGTATCCTCCCCGTGCCCGCGCTTTGCGCCCACCCGTGAGAGGGACAAACGGTCCCCCCCATTGTCCTCCCTGTCTCTCATAGCGGCAGGACGAGGCCACATCAAATCCTGCCGCCATCCGTCCCAGGGCCGCGTCTGATGGCGGCTGCGGGCTAACTCGCAACCGCCGCGACCGCCCTACTGCCCTCTCGGAGGCCGGCGGCTCACGGCCGCACCAGGCCACCGAGGGTGCCGCTCCGTGCGCCGGAGCCGGACAGGAGGCACTGCCACCCCATCCGGTCCGACCCTACGCCGCCTGGCGGGGGGGGGCTCCGATCAGGACCCCCCGCCCAGCCGGGGGCATGCGCCCCGCCGCGGGGGTTTTATAAGGGATGTTTTGCGAAACGAAAGCCTGAGTTTTCAGTATATGTCAACAGATAGTATGCCTGCAGATGTACTCACCAAACCGTTATCAAGAGACAAGCATTACTTTTGTATGAGTGAGATGAATATAAAAGAGGGTGTTAAACGCGCGTCTTAAGAGGAGGTGTTGCGAACGTGAGCGTTTTACAATTCGCGCGTCTTTGAAGGTATCTTAGGAGCATTGTGATCTCGATCGATTGTTAGGCAAATAAAAGAAAGAATCGTACTAAGAAGCCGCATGTTGTTCCGTTCGTTTTTTTAATAAAGAAAACTCCATAGCTCTAACAATATAATTATAAATTATATATATTATAAATAATAAATTTTTTAATTGGAAATAAATTGTAATAATTTTATACTATTGTATTATTTGTATAATTAATTTTTATTAATATTTAATTTTAATATATTCATCGATAAATAAAAATATAAACAAATAAAAAAATAATATCTACAAAATGTCAATAGGTATAATTGTTAAAATAGGTTAGATTTAATTAGTAGAGTTTCATTAATAGAGTTAATTGTCGCTCTCACACTCTTTAACGTTGAGTCCGAATTACCAGGAGTAGGAGTATTATTGGGAAAGTGAATCCGGTACACTGTAAATTTCTTTCGCCTAGTCAATCGACTAGGCCGTTTATTTAAAATTTTTGAAATTTAATAAAAAAAAACAAAATTAAATAAAACAAAAAATTAAGAAATTTATATTTTTAAAAATCGCCAGGAAAAACAGAGCCCGCTGGCGGGCTCATCGGCACTGGCCGTGGTCTGTGAATACTACGGCTCGCGTCTCCGGTCGTCTGCAGCAAACAGAGACCGAAATTCATTTGTAAATACGCGGCAACGCTCGTCGCGTTGTCTGACTCGCTTCAATCCACACGCTCCTGTCTCTGTTTACGATATTAAAAGGGCGGGATTCCTTCACAGCGATACGCAACTGTGTTAGTGGACTGTATTCTTAAACGTTTCTCGTGCGATCGAGAAACGTTCGACTCCCAGTTCTGGAAACTTTTAATAACCCAGATGGGGAAGGAACCAAAGAAAAGATTTGAGCGCGATCTTCCCACTGCGGCTGGCTTAATTTTGGCAGGAGGTGACAACAGGTGGAGGTTGTAAGGCTCCAAAATTGTCCACTCCGTGATTCAGCGTCGTTTCCTGGTCCGTACGGGACCGGTGTGATCTAAGCCCTTAACTGCGCTAGAAGCGTCTGAGAACGTTAAGGTGCGCACACCGCGGCGCGCCCTTGAGGAACGTCGCTCTACACCGAGTGTCCGTACACACTGGTGATGAGTGACCGACGTTCGAGTACTAATCGAATTCAGCCGAGAGCACCCAGAGAATGCGCCAAATAAGGCCCCTATGAAATTGGTACTCAAACTGAAATTTCTAAACTCGGAAACGACAATCCACCTCAGAATTTATCGCCAAAGGCCCCTATCAGAGTGTTTGTATCGCACAAAAATTCAAGGAAAACCGAGAAGTTTTTACAGCTGATTACAGCGGCACGTGCCTTCCACACAACGGTGGCGACAATCGAACACTATTTATGTGTTACGATGATTGTTATCAGCCACTGGTTGTTAATGTGGGAAATCGCTTATGCTATGAAACAATTGACGCAACGGTGGCGATAATGGAACACTATTGAAGTGCACACACGATTATGATCAATACCGGTTGTTTACTTAATAAATTGTTTCAATGTTGCGTTTGATTCCAGAACGGTTCTGTTCACACAACGATCACTAAACTCACGAAACCGTGAGGTACGAAATCCGACTAGGTTAATTCTTTCGAATTTACCACAGTCTTAATTTCGTTCCGTTTCGGTTCTGTGGTGTAACTATACAATTAAACGGATTTAATTGCGCGTATATCGTGATCGCGGTGTTGGACGAGGTCGGCTTGGACGAAGCGAACTCGTCGAGAACCAGATAGCAAGTGATTGTCGAGACGGACCCTCTTGTGCGCGTTCACTTGAGAGGGAGATTGTCTGTCTCGTATTAATCTTGTATCCTCTCTATTTATTTCGGCGTAGTAACACCTGTTCTCATGGAACCGTTACTGCGCCGATCGCTTGACTTTATGATTGAAGGTAAATTTGGATGTTTTCTACACGGTATTGCTCCCGAAGCAGGTTGGCTTGCAGAGAAGGCTCTGGAATGTCGCGAACACTGAGGACAACACCGTATAAGAAATGTCCTTTTTTCCATAGATCACGCGAGGAATTTAACCGCCGTTTCTTAATAACGGAATTAACGCGTTATTTAAACAATGAAGATTCAAAATGAAAATGATGAGTATTAGAAAAATGATTTATTGATATACGAAATAAACATGTTATTAAAAAATATAATTCCAATAATTACATGTATTCAATGAAATCCTGTTAATAAATACAAAAATTGAGCCAAAAAATTCAATCATTAAATCAAAATTTAGCTTCATTATATTCTAAATATTGTATTACTGAAAAATAAATTCCTAAAATAATTGTAATTAATAAACTAATTTTTCTATAAAATAATTTATTATATAATAATAAATTATGTCTTCATCTTGATACAAATCCTGAAAGAAATTAAAATAATTGGGTTTAATAAAGGAATATCATAAAGATTAAATGTTAAAATATTTTTACGAGGTCAAATACTACCAATTTCAATATTTGGAGAAATAGAACTATGAAAATAAGTTTAAAATAAAGAAATAAAAAAAAATAATTCTGAAATAATAAATAAAATTATATTAAATTTTATTATATTCTGTTAGAGTACTGAGGACTCTAACTGTAGTTTGAACGAGGGAAAAGACAGGATAGAGAAAGTATTACAAATTTTTAATCAAATTTTCTTTATTACAAAAATATAAATCAAAAATAAAATTTGCTAGAAACTTAAAACAAAAAGAAAGAAAAATAAATGAGACGACGGCTCTCTACGTTCAGCCGCGTCTCCTCTTCCTTTTCCTTTCTATGGTCTTCTGTAACAGAAATTCCGGCAAATATAGATATTTTGCGGACATGTCAACGATTACGCGCTCGTCAGCTGATTATCTCGCGCTCCTGCGACGGTCTGGTGATAGCTTGGAGGGAAGAGCTAACTGGCAATTTAGCGCAATAGCTAGTGGGCTGTATTATTTTGCTTTCTGGTCGGTGATCGTCGTTTTTACGATATCACCGACGCGCCTATTTCAGGTAGACGAGGTTTTTCTCTGATCTGCAGGGTTTGCTTTACAATGCCACGGACGGGAAACCAAATGGAGGTTGTTAGGCTCCAAATGGCTATATCCCGCGAGCACGTTCACCGTGCGGGTGACGTTCGAACGCCACCCACGCAAAGAGGACGTCTCGTCCAGGTACGGAAGCACCTCGTCGGCGGCGGCCCCTCAGGAGCGACCTGCGGCCTGTCCACGCAGAAGCCTCGACAGCAATTCCTTATCCAGAAGGAATGCCCGGCAATAAGCCGTGACTACCTCGACGGAGGCTCTTATGGAACGGGGAGCCTGGCCTTTGCTGCTCGCCGGATTAAGGACGACGTCGCTTTGCAACTCCAACCACCCCTGGTCTGGCCCAGTGTGGTCGACTCACATCTGGTAGTGAGTGTAGCGGTGGAAGGACAGTGCTTCGAACCCCTTTGCTCCAGTGGTCGCTTGTGCTCAACGATTGTCACCTGCGACTGGGTCACTGGAGCAGGGTTCACTAAAGCCCCGATGCACAGTGAGCACCGCGAAGTGATACCAATATCACAGGTATCCAACTTCCGGTTGCTCCCTACATATATAGCTCACACTGGTCGACGAAACCACAACTCCACCGGTCCAGTGCACTCTATGTGGTACACCAGACGGGCGATTCGAGTGGGGTCCTCGATCCCGCTTCGAACGGCGAACCACCGCCAGGCGCTAACCAGTATGTCGGTATCTCCGTCACAGTGGCGCAACCCGTATTAAATAGGAAGGGACAGAGAAGTGATTAACACCGAATCCCTAACGTCGCAGTCGCGGCAACGAACTGCAAGTGTTCAATCACAATCCTGCGTCTACGATCGCGTCACGCGCAACGTGCACAGCGATCGCTTCAACAACAGGCAGATTGTCCTTTCATTCGAGAAAATCTGGAAGTCGCTATGACGAGATTTTCCTGAATAAATCAATGTCCGCAAACTTGATTCCATTACGAGGAGAGAGATCGCCTTATTCTCCTCGGAGCTTCATTACGAAAAAATGGGAGAGATCATTTACAGTATCTTTTTTTTTTTTTTTTTTTTTTTTGTCGTGGGGAAA
>JASGYR010000019.1:0-154841 GCA_030068185.1 Colletes collaris | reverse complement strand
GTTTAGTTAGTTATGTTTGGTTAATGTTAGTTAGTTTGACAGTTAGTTAGTTAGTCTTAGTTGCATAATGTTAGATTACAGTTAGTTAGTTAGTTTGTCAGTTAGTTTCGTTAGCATTTGCGCAATTTAGTTAGTTTGTCAGTTAGTTACTTAGTTTTGATAGTTAGCTCTAGTTAGTTTGCCGTTATTCGTTAGTTTGTCAAGTTAGTTAGTTAGTCTGCAGCATACTAGTTAGATTTCGTAAGTTAGTTAGAAGGTTTCTTAGCAGATTAGTTTAGTTAGTTTGCCGTTAGTTAGTTAGTCTGCAGTCAAATAGTTAGTTGTCAGTTAGTTAAGTTAGCAGTTTGTGTTAGCAAATTTAGTTAAGATTTGTCAGTTAGTTTAGTTATGTTTGTCAGTTTGTCAAAGGAAGTTAGTTGATGACAGTTGGTTAGTTAGTCTATGCAGTTAGTTAGTTAGTTTGTCAGTTAGTTAGTTAATTTGCAGTTATTTAGTTAGTTTGTCAGTTAGTTTAGTTAGTGTGACAGTTAGCTAGTTAGTACGTAAGTTAAACTAGTTAGTTTGTCAGTTAGTTAGTTAGTTTTGACGGTTGGTTGGTTAGTCTGCAGCAAACTAGTTAAATAGTTTCAGTTAGTTCTGTTAGTTTGAACGCAGTTAATTGGTTAGTTTGTCAGTTAGTTAGTTAGATCTGCTGCAAACTAGTTAGTTTGTCAGTTATTAGTTAGTTATTTGCAGTTAAAGTTAGGTTAGTCCGGGCAAGCAAACGAGTTAGTTTGTCGTTAGTTAGTTAGATTGTCAGTTAGTTAGTTAGATTTGTCGTTAGTTAGTTAATTTGTCAGTTAGTTTAGTTAGTTTGTCCAGTTAATTAGTTAGTTTGTCAGTTAGTTAGTTAGTCTGCAGCATTATAGTTTGTCAATAGCTAGTTTGATACAGTTTGTCGGTTATAAGTCCGCTGCAAACCAAAGTTAGATTGTCATTTAGTTTTAGTTAGGTTTGTCATGTTAGTTAGTTAGATTTATGTTGTCATCTGTTAGTTTGTCAAAGAAGTTATTAGGTTGACAGTTGTATAGTTAGCATGCAAGTTAATAGCTAGTTTGACTGTTAGTTAGTTAGATTTGTCAGTTACTTAGTTAGTTTGTCTGTTAGTTAGTTAGGTCTGCAGCAAACCAGTTAGTCGGTAAGTTAAGTTAGTTAGTGTGACAGTTAGTTTGTTAGTTTGCTGTTAGTTATTAGTCTGCATCAAACTAGTTACTTATGTCAGTTAGTTAGTTAATTTGCAGTTATTTAGACAATTTGTTAGTTAATTAGTATGCAGTTAGTTAGTTAGTATGCAGTTAGTTAGTTGGTTTGTCAGTTAGTTAGTTAGTTTGTCAGTTAGTTAGTTAGCCTGCAGCAAACTAGTTAGTTTATCAGTTAGTTAGTTAGTTTGACACTTAGATAGTTAGTATGCAGTTAGATAGTTAGTTAGTCAGTTAGTTAGTTAGATTGTCTGCTAGCTAGTTCGTTTGTCAGTTAGTTAGTTAGATTGTCTGTTAGCTAGTTAGTTTGTCAGTTAGCTAGTTAGTTTGTCAGTTAGTTAGTTAGTTGTCAGTTAGTTAGTTAGTATGCACTTAGTTAGAAGGTTTCTCAGTTAGTTATTTTGATTTTCTGTTAGTTAGTTAGTTAGTTAGTTAGATTGTCAATTAGTTAGTTAGTCTGCAGCAAACTAGTTAGATTGTCAGCTAGTTAGTTAGTTTGCAGTTAGTTAGTATGTTAATGAATAAGCACATAGTGAATAATGGAACGAGTTAGTTTGTCATTCGTTAGTTAGCAGCAAAGTAGTTGAAATCTCGACCGTGGGGTAGTAATGGGGTGAAAACGAAAATCATGTTTTTGAATTATTTCTCTTGACCTATTGAGTAAAAAATGTAAAAATTCAGAGACATTTCGGGTACCGGGGCACATACTTTGGGAGATTTTCAGATTTTTGATTGAAGAACCAGGTAGTGAAAAATAAAAACAGCAAAAATGCCGAAAATGCCGATTACGTATTGAAGGAGGCCCGGAACTACTTTTATACTTTTACAGTAAACAGGTATTACTATTACTATTACTCTCAATTTTTTCAGATTTTTCATTTTGGTGCGCCGCAGTGAAAAAATAAAACCGAGTTTTTCCTCGTTTTCTGCGTATTAGAGTAACTTACACGTTGAATTTTTATGCATCCTTCAATATATAAGTGTTTTGTAGACTGTTTAATGTTTCTACACTAAGCAGAATTACATAACAATTGAAACAAATAAAATAAAGCCAACCGTTAAGCGCAATATATCCTAGAAAATCAACGATATTTTCAACGGCGTCGATGGGGCAGTTGGTAGAGTGTCCGACTGCTGAACCGCTGCAAGTTTTTTTACCATAGGTTCGAGTCTCTCTTCTGGACTTAGGATTTTTTTTCCTTCATTATTTTTTTTTCAAATTCTAACTATATAACAATGCTTTATATTTATTTATAAATGTTCTGAAAGCATTTTACAAATATTTTAACCTGAAATATGTATAAATATAGTTTTGGAGTGTTTTTTTCGTTTTTATTTTTTTGTCAACCACGATTATTGTTTAACATCTCTTACACTGAAATTAATGTGAAATGTTAGTTTTCAAATCTCTTACCTTTGACTATTGTGAATGGATCGGAGCAGAAGATTGTATATTGGCTTACTATTACTTCTTCTCGCCCTTCGATCAAGCAGATCTTTCCTTCTTTTTCTTTCTTTGATAAATATGAATGTTTGCTACGGCTTCAGTATCTAACGTAGACATGTAAGGGCCATTCCACGCCAAATCTATTAACCCACTCTCTGCCAATGATACTTTTTTCTAATAAACCCATTTTTAAGTACCAGTTTGATCGTTTCATGCTTATTTTTGAATGAAGTATCATTGCTCGATGGAAACCACGGAAGGTGGTGGGCTTCTTCCATCAGGAAAGGCGAAGGATGGGTTAGAAGTGATTACATGGATCGGATGAGATTAAATGGCGGACATAAGTGTTGGAAATAAAATAAAGCATGGCTCAATCTTGGTCGCTGTCGACGTTAATTACGGGATTTACTTGTTCGATATTAAATAATTTACTCAGAATTTCTGCAGGACGTACAATTCGTGAAAGGTACCGAGCATGCGATAAATAATAAATTATTGCTGCGACATGTGAACAGCAACCGACAGTACGGTTACCATTCGCACATTCGCAACAATAGCGTTTAATCCCGGAGTAACCAATTGAATTTGGTACGTAGTTAATGTAACATCTATATGTTTTACTATTGATGTGACGCGATCTCACTTCACATTTAATAATATTTTTTGTCTGCTTAAGGCAACGAACAATTATATTATTATCTTCATCCATAACTTCCGCTAAGTAAGATATGGCTTGTGATAATTGGTATGTTCCCGTAAATAGAATTTTTCCCCGTGGTTTCCATCGAGCAATGATACTTCATTCAAAAATAAGCATGAAACGATCAAACTGGTACTTAAAAATGGGTTTATTAGAAAAAGTATCATTGGCAGAGAGTGGGTTAATAGATTTGGCGTGGAATGGCCCTTACATGTCTACGTTAGATACTGAAGCCGTAGCAAACATTCATATTTATCAAAGAAAGAGAAAAAGAAGGAAAGATCTGCTTGATCGAAGGGCGAGAAGAAGTAATAGTAAGCCAATATACAATCTTCTGCGCCGATCCATTCACAATAGTCAAAGGTAAGAGATTTGAAAACTAACATTTCACATTAATTTCAGTGTAAGAGATGTTAAACAATAATCGTGGTTGACAAAAAAAATAAAAACGAAAAACACTCCAAAACTATCTTTATACATATTTCAGGTTAAAATATTTGTAAAATGCTTTCAGAACATTTATAAATAAATATAAAGCATTGTTATATAGTTAGAATTTGAAAAAAATAATGAAGGAAAAAATCCTAAGTCCAGAAGAGAGACTCGAACCTATGGTAAAAAACTTGCAGCGGTTCAGCAGTCGGACACTCTACCAACTGCCCCATCGACGCCGTTGAAAATATCGTTGATTTTCTAGGATATATTGCGCTTAACGGTTGGCTTTATTTTATTTGTTTCAATTGTTATGTAATTCTGCTTAGTGTAGAAACATTAAACAGTCTACAAAACACTTATATATTGAAGGATGCATAAAAATTCAACGTGTAAGTTACTCTAATACGCAGAAAACGATGAAAACTCGGTTTTTATTTTTTTCACTGCGGCGCACCAAAATGAAAAATCTGAAAAAATTGAGAGTAATAGTAATAGTAATACCTGTTTACTGTAAAAGTATAAAAGTAGTTCCGGGCCTCCTTCAATACGTAATCGGCATTTTTCGGCATTTTTTGCTGTTTTTTATTTTTCACTACCTGGTTCTTCAATCAAAACATCTGAAAATCTCCCAAAATATGTGCCCCGGTACCCGAAATGTCTCTGAATTTTTTACATTTTTTTAATCAATAGGTCAAGAGAAATTGTACAAAAACATGATTTTCGTTTTCACCCCATTACTACCCCCACGGTCGAGATTTCAAGTTAAAAATTTGCACACATGTTATTAGTTTGTCAGTTAGTTATCGAATGAGCCTGTTAGTTTGTCAGTTAGTTAGTTGTGTTAGTTTGACAGTTAGTTTGTTAGTTTGCAATATAGTTAGTTTGCAAGAAGTTAGTTAGTTTGACAGTTAGTTAGTTAGTACGTGTTAATTAGTTAGTTTGTCGTTAGTTAGTTAGATTGTCACTTAGTTAGTTAGATAGTCTCTTAGATAATTAGTTAGTTTGTCAGTTAGTTGGTTAGTTTGTCAGTTAGCTAGTTAGTTTCGCCGCAAACCTGTTAGATTGTCAGTTTGTTAGCGAATAAATGGTAGTTAGTTAGTTAAATTGGCAGTTAGTTGGTTATTTGTCACAGTTAGTTAGTTTGTCAGTTAGCTGGTTAGTCTGCAGCAAACCAGTTAGTTTGTCAAAGGTTAGTCAGTTTGACAGTTTGTTAGTTAATTTGCAGTTATTTTAGTTAATTTGTCAGTTAAAGAAGTTAGCTCTGACAGTTAGCAAGGAATATGCAGTTAACAGTTAGTATTGTCGCCAGCTAGTTAGATTTTCAGTCAGTTGGGGTTGTTAGCTCTGAGAAGAATAGTTAGTTCGCAAGTTAATTAGTTAGTCGGTCGCTAGCTAGCTAGATTTGCCTGTCTGCAAACTAGATAGCTCTTGTAGATAGTTAAAGGCCTTGGGTTTACAAGAAGGGTTAGTTTGTCAGTTTGTTAGCTAATCTGCTGCAAACTAGCTAGATTGTCAGATAAAGAAGCACTTGCAGTTAGTTAGTTAATTTGACAGTTATTTAGTTAGTCGGTCAGTTAGTTAGCTAGATTGTCCGTTAGTTAGTTAGCTTATGCTGTTAGTTCGTTAGTTTGTCAGTTAGTTAGTTAGATTGTCTGTTAAAGCAAACTAGTCTATTGTCAGTTAGTTAGTTAGATTTACAGTTAGATAGTTAGTTTTAAAAGTTATTTAGTTAGTTTGCAGTTATTTAGTTAGTTTGACAGTTAAATAGTTAGTATGCAGTTATTTATTTAGTTTGTCAGTTAGTTAGAAGTTTAGGTTTAATAGTTAGTTAGTTAGTTAGTATGCAGTTAATTAGTTAGTTTGTCAGTTAGTTAAGTTAGATTGTCTGTTAGTTAGATAGTCTCCAGCAAACTAGATAGTTAGTTAGTTTAATAAAGTTAGTTGGTTAGTTTGTCAGTTAGTTAGTTAATTTTGTCTGCTATGTTCAAGTTAGATTGTCTGCTAGTTAGTTAGTTTGTCAGTTAGTTAGTTAATTTGCAGTTAGTTATGTTAGTTTGTCAGTTAAAGAAGCTAGCTCTGGAGCAAACTAGTTAGTCAAGTTAGCTCGTTATTTTGACCGTTAGTTGTAGTTAGTTTATCAGTTAGTTAAAGAATGATGGTGCTGTATAGTTAGTAAGGCAGTTGTGATAGTTAGCTTGCCATCGCTAGCAGTTAGACTGGCCTCTGTTAGCTAGTGCTAGCTCTACAGCTAGTTATTTTGTAGACTGTCTGTTAGTTAGTTAGTTAGCTCTTGTCACATAGTTAGTTTTCAGTTGTTAGTTAGTATGCAGTTAGTTAGTTAGCATGCAGTTAGTTAGTTAGATTGTCAGTTAGTTAGTTTGATTTTCTGCTAGTTTGTCAGTTAGTTAGTTATATTGTCAGTTAGTTAGTTAGTCTGCAGCAAACTAGTTAGATTGTCAGTAAGTTAGTTAGTTTGCAGATAGATAGTTAATTTGTGGTTATTTAGTTTGTTTGTCAGTCAGTTTGTTAGGTTGTCAAAGAAGTAGTTAGGTATGCAGCTAGTTAGTTAGTATGCTGTTAGATAGTTATTTTGTCACTTAGTTAGTTTGATTTTCTGTTAAGAAGTTAGTTAGATTGCAGTTAGTTAGTTAGTTTGTCAGTTAGTTAGTTAGTCTGCAGCAAACTAGTTAGATTGTCAGTTAGATAAAGTTAGTTTGCAGTTACATAGTTATTTTGTAGTTATTTAGTTAGATTGTCAGTTAGTTAGTTAGTCTGCAGCAAACTAGTTAGATTGTCAGCTAGCGGTTAGTTTGCAGATAGTTATTAATTTGTAGTTATTTAGTTAGTTTGACAGTTAGTTAGTGTTAGTCTGCAGCAAAACTAGTTAGTTTGTGAGCAAATAGTTAGTTTGCAGTTAGTTAGTTAGCCTGCAGCAAACTAAAGTTAGATTTGTCTGTTAGTTAGTTAGTCTATATAAACCAGCTAGTATGTTAATTGTTAGTTTATAGATAGTTAGTTAATTTGTAGTTATTTAGCATTTGATTGTTAGTTAGTTATCTGGGTATAAACTGTTAGCTCTTGTGAGTTAGTTAGTTAGTTTGACAGTTATTAGCATAGTCCGCAGCAAACTAGTTAGATTGTCACTAAGAATAGTTAGTTTGCTGTTAGTTAGTTAATTTGTAGTTATTTAGTTTGTTTGTCAGTCAGTTTGTTAGTTGTCAGTTAGTTAGTTAGTATGCAGCTAGTTAGTTAGTTTGTCAGTTAGTTTGTTAGTTTGCAGTTAGTTGGATAATTTGCAGTTATTTAGTTAGTTTGTCAGTTAGTTTGTTAGTTTGACAGTTAGTTAGTTAGTCTGCAGCAAACTAGTTAGTTTGTCAGTTAGTTAGTTAATTTGCAGTTATTTAGTTAATTTGTCAGCTAGTTAGTTAATTTGCAGTCATTTAGTTAGTTTGTCAGTTAGTTAGTTAGTTTGACAGTTAGTTTGTTAGTTTGCCGTTAGTTAGTTAGTTTGTCAGTTAGTTAGTTAGTTTGACAGTTATTTAGTTAGTATGTCTGTTAGTTAGTTAGTTAGTTTCCTTGCAGACTAGTTAGTTCTACTGTCTGTTAGTTAGATAGCTTCAGATAGTTAGTTGTGGGGTTTGTCAAGGTTGGTTAGCTTTGTCAGTTAGCAGTTAGTCTGCCGCAAACCAGTTAGATTGTCAGTGTTAGTTAGTTAGTTTGCAGCAGATAGTTAATTTGTCAGTTATTTAGTTATTTATTGGTTAGTTAGCGTTTGACAGTTAGTTAGTTAGCTTTGACAGTTAGTTACTTAGTCGTCTGTTAGTTAGTTAGATTTGAATTGTTTGTTAGATAGCTTTTAGATAGCTAGTTAGTTTGCCGCTAGCTGGGCGTAGTTTGTCAGTTAGTTAGTTAGTCTGCTGCAAACTAGTTAGATTAATAAAGAAGTTAGTTAATTTGCAGTTAGTTAGTTAATTTGCAGTTATTTAGTTAGTTTGTCAGTTAGTTAGTTCGTTTGACAGTTAGTTAGTTATTATGCAGTTAATGAGTTAGTTTGTCAGTTAGTTAGTTAGTTTTTCAGTTAGTTATGTTAGTTTGTCGGTTAGTTAGTTAGTCTGTTAGTTACAAGTTTGTCAGTATGTCAGTTGTCAGTTAGTTAGTATGCAGTTAGTTTGTTAATATGCCGTTAGCTTCTGTTAGTTTGTCAGTTAGTTAGTTTGGATTTTCTAGTTAGTTAGTTAGTTAGTTTATGTTAGTTAGTTAGTTAGTTATCTGTATGCAAAGTAAACTTAGTTATTTTGTCACAGTTAGTTAGTTAGTTTGTCAGTTAGTTAGTTAATTTGTCAGTTAGTTAGTTAGTTTGTCAGTTAGTTAGTTAGTTTGACAAAGAAGGTTAGTTTGCAGTTATGTTAGTTACTTAGTTTGTCTGTTAGTTAGTTAGATTGTCTGTTTGTTGGGATAGTTTTGCAGTTAGTTAGTTAATGGCAAAGTTACTTAGTTAGTTTGTCAGTTAGTTGGTTAATTTGCAGTTATTTAGTTAGTTTGTCAGTTAGTTAGTTAGTTTGACAGTTAGTAAGTTAGTCTGCAGCAAACTAGTTAGTTTGTCAGTTACTTAGTTAGATTGTCTGTTAGTTAGATAGTTTCTTAGATAGTTAGTTAGTTTGTCAGTTAGTTGGTTAGTTTGTCAGTTAGTTAGTTAGTCTGCTGCAAACTAGTTAGATTTTCAGTTAGTTAGTTAGTTTGCAGTTAGTTAGTTAATTTGCAGTTATTTAGAAGGCTTTACAAGAAGTTAGTTAGTTTGGACAGTTAGCTTGTTAGTTTGCCAGTTAGTTAGTTAGTTTGACTGTTAGATCAAAGTATGCAGTTAGATACTTAGTTTGACAGTTAGATAGTTAGATTAGTATGCAGTTAGATAGTTAGTTTGTCAGTTAGTTAGTTAGATTGTCTGTTAGCTAGTTAGTTTGCCAAAGTTAGTTAGTTAGATTTGTCAGTAAGCTTAGTTAGTATGCAGTTAGTTAGTTTGTATGCAGTTAGTTATTTAGTTTGTCAGTTAGTTAGTTAGATTTTCTGCAAACTAGTTAGTTAGTTTGTCAAAGTTGGGGTCAGTTAGTTTTGTAAGTTAGTTAGTTAGTCTGCTGCAAACTGTGTTAGTTTGTCAAGCTAATTAGTTAGTTTGACAGTTAGTTAGTTAGTCTGGCAGTTAACTAGTTAGTTTGTCAGTTAGTTATTTAGCCTTATGAGTTAGTCAATTAGTATGCACTTCTATTTATATAATTTGTCAGTTAGTTAGTAGTTAGCTCTTGACAGTTAGATAGTTAGTATGCAGTTAATTAGTGATAATTTGTCAGTTAGTTAGTTAGATTTCGTTCTGTTAGATAGTTAGTCTCCTCAAAGTGTTGAGTTAGCTAGTTTGTCAGTTAGTTGTAGTTAGACTGCCGCTAGTTAGCGTTTCAAAGAAGTTGAAGTTAATTTGTCAGCCAGTTGGGTTAGTTTGTCAGTTAGTTAGTTAGTTAGTCTGCTGCAAACCAGTTAGCCTATCGTTAGTTAGCTAGCATGTCAGCCAATTAGCTACTATGTCAGTTAGTTAAAGTTAGTTTGTCAAATTAGCAGTTGAATTCTATGTTATTTAGCTAATTTGTCTGCTAGTTAGCTAGTTTGGACAGCTAGCCAGATAGTACGCAGCACTTAGTTAGTCTTGTCAGCCAGTTAGTTACATTCGTTCGTTAGTTAGTTAGTTTCTCAGTTAGTTAGTTAGTTTGTCAGTTAGTTAGTTACTCTGTTGCAAACTAGTTAGTTTGTTAGTTAGATAGTTAGTTTGATTGTTAGATAGTTAGTCTGGGTAAGTAAAATAAAGGCTAGTTTGTCAGTTAGTTAGTTAGTTCCGTCAGCAAACGAGTTAGTTTGTCAGTTAGTTAGTTAAAGGATTGTACAGTTAGTTAGTTAGTTTGTCAGTTACTTAGTTAGATTTTGCAGCGTTTAGTTATTTATGCAGTTAGTTAGTTAGTTTGCAGTTAGTTAGTTAGTTTGTCAGTTAGTTAGTTTGATTTGATGTAAGAAGTTAGTTAGTTTGTCAGTTAGTTAGTTAGTTTGTCAGTTAGTTCTAGTTAGTCTGCAGCAAAACTAGCGTTAGTTTGTCAGTTAGTTAGTTAGTTTGCATAAAGTTAGTTAGTTAATTTGCAGTTATTTAGTTAGTTTGTCAGTTAGTTAGTTAGCTCTTGACAGTTAGTTAGTTAGTATGCAGTTAATTAGTATAGATTGTCAGTTAGTTAGTTAGTTTGGTCTGTTAGTTGCTAGTTAGGGATTGTCAAAGTTAGTTAGTTAGTTTGACTGATTAGTTAGTTAAAGGCTCTGTCAGCAAAATAGCTATTAGTTTGTCAGTACAGCCATAGTTCAAGGTGCAAACTCGTTAGATTCTGTCGGTTAGTTAGTTATTCTGCTGCAAACTAAAGGTTAGAGTACAGTTAATTGTTAGTTAGTTATTTGTCAGTTAGTTAGTAATTGGATGCTTTAATGTTAGTTTGCCGTTAAGTTAGTCTAGTTATCAGTTAGTTAGTTAGTTTGTCAGTTAGTTAGTTAGTTTGCAAACTTAGATAGTTAGGTTTGTCAGTTAGTTAGTTAATTTGTCAGTTATTAGCTAGTTAGTTTGCTAGTTAGTTAGTTAGTTTGTCAGTTGCTAGTTAGTTAGTTTGCAGCTAGTTAGTTAATTTGATTGTCAGTTATTTAGTTAGTCTGCAGCAAACTAGATTGTCAGTTAGTCAGTTAGTTTGACAGTTAGTTAGTTAGTAGCTCTTGGCAGTTAGTTAGTTAGTTTGTCAGTTAATTAGTTAGTTTGACATGTTAGTTAGTTAGTCTGCAAGTAAACTAGTTAGGTTTGTCAGTTAGTTAGATTGTCTGGTTAGTTTGACAGTTCCTTAGATTGTTAGCGTTAGTTTGTCAGTTAGTTGGTTAGTTTGTCAGTTAGATAGTTAGAATGCAGCAAATTAGTTAGATTTTCATTTAGTTAGTTAGTTTGTCAGTTAGTTAGTTAGTTTGGTGTTAGTTGGTTAGTTTGTGAGTTAGTTAGTTTGTTTGACAGTTAGTTAGGTTAGTTTGCCTGTTAGTTGAAGTTAGTTTGTCGGTTAGTTAGTTAGTTTGACTGCAAACTAGTTAGATTAAAGTTGCTAGTAATGCAGTACAAAGTAGTTAGTGCATGCAAAGAATAGATAGTTTGGTCAAAGGTTAGTTCTAGTTTCGTCTGTTAGCCAGCTAGCTCTAGTTGTGCTAGTTGCTAGATTTTCTGTTAGTTAGTTAGTTAGTTTGTCAAAGGTTAGTTAGTTAGATTGTCAGTTAGTTAGTTAGGCTGCAGCAAACTAGTTAGATTGTCAAAGGCCGCTAGTTTGCAAGTTAGTTAGTTAGCCCGCTGCAAACTAGTTAGTTTGTCACAATTAGTTAATTTGACAGTTAGTTAGGTTAGTCTCGCAAACTAGCTAGAATGTTGTCAGTTAGTGATGTAGTTTGTCAGTGAGTTAGTTAGTATAGTTCTATTTAGTATAGTTTGTCAGTTAGTTAGTTAGTTTGACAGTTAGGGATAGTTAGTTTGTCAGTTAGTTAGTTTGATTTGTCAAGTTAGTTAGTTAGTTTGTCAGTTAGTTAGTTAGTTTGTCAGTTAGTTAGTTAGTCTGTCAGCAAACTAGTTAGTTTAGTCAGTTAGTTAGTTAGTCTGTTGACATAGGTTAGTTAGTTAGATTGTCAGTTAGTTAGTTAGCTTGGTAGTTAGTTAGTTAGGTATGCAGTTAGTTAGTCAGTTTGTCAGCAAACTAGTTATTTGAGTATTCTGTTTGTTAGTTAGGTTAGTTGATTGACAGTTAGATAGTTAGTATGCAGTTAGATAGTTAGTTTGTCAGTTAGTTAGTTAGTTTGCAGTCAGTTAGTTAGTTTGCAGATAGTTAGTTAATTTGTAGTTATTTAGTTAGTTTGTCAGTTAGTTAGTTAGTTGTCAGTAAGTTAGTTAGTATGCAGTTAGTTAGTTAGTATGCAGTTAGTTAGTTAGTTTGTCAGTTAGTTAGTTTGATTTTCTGTTAGTTAGTTAGTTAGTTTGTCAGTTAGTTAGTTTGATTGTCAGTTAGTTAGTTAGTCTGCAGCAAACTAGTTTGATTGTCAGTTAGTTAGTTAGCTTGACATGTTAGTTGTAGTTAATTTGCAGTTATTTAGTTAGTTTGTCAGTTAGTTAGTTAGTTTGCAGCAAACTAGTTAGTTAGTTAGCTGAGTTAGTTTGTCAGTTAAGAATAGTTTGTCAGTTAGTTACTTAGATGCTGCAAAGGTTAGTTAGATTGTCAGTTGTAGTTAGTTAGTTTGTCAGTTAGTTAGTTAGTTTGTCAGTTAGTTAGTTAGATTGTCTGTTTAGTTAGCATAATAGTTTGCACTAGCAGTTAGTTAGTATACAGTAGTTAGAATAGTTTGATTCGTTAGTTAAAGAAGTTAGATTGTCAGTTAGTTAGTTAGTAGCCTTGTCAGTTGTTAGTTAGTACTGCAGTTAGTTAGTTAGTATTGTCAGTTAGTTAGGTTAGTTTGTCTAAAGTTAGGTTAGTTAATTTTTCAGTTAAAGGTTAGTTAGTTTGTCAGTTGAAGATAGTTAGATTGTCAGTTAGATAAAGTTAAGGTCTGGTGTGCAAACTAGTTAGTTTAATTGTCAGTTAGTTAGTTAGCTTGCAGTTAGTTAGTTAATTTGCAGTTATTTAGTTAGGGGATTGTCAGTTAGTATTAGTTAGTTTCGACAGTTAAGAAGAAGGTTAGTTGGGGTTGCCAAAGGCATCGCAAAGTTAAGTAGTTAGTTTGTCAAAGTTAGTTAGTTAGTTCTGTCAGTTGCTAGTTAGTATGCAGTTTGATTTAGTTAGTTTGTCAGTTAGTTAGTTAGTTTGACAGTTAGCTAGTTAGTCTGCAGCAAACCAGTTAGTTGTTTTGTCGCTATTAGTTAGCATGCAGCCAGGTTGCTAGTTTGACAGTTAAAGTTAGTATAGCCTATTTCGTTAGTTAGTTAGCTAGTTAGTCGCAAAGAAGCTAGTTAGTTTGTCAGTTAGTTAGTTAGCAGTAAGCAGCATAACTAGTTAGTTTGTCAGTTGCTAGTTAGTCAGTTTGCAGTTAGTTAGTTAATCTGCAGTTATTTAGTTAGTTCTGTCAGGGGCTAGTTAGTTAGTTTGCACAGTTAGTTAGGTTAGTATGTCAAAGTTAATTAGCTTCTAATCTGTCTAAGCTAGCCAGTTAGTTTGGCTGCCAGTGAGTTAGATTAAGTCCGTTACTGTTAGATTAGAGCATAGAATAGTTGAAGGTCAGTTAGTGTGTATGCAGCTACTTTAGATAGGCTATTGTTAGTTATTAGTGCTGTTAGTTAGTTAGTTTGTAGCAAATAGTTAGTTAGTTTTTCTGTTATTAGATTAGTTAGATAGTTAACCAGTTAGATAGTTAGTCTGTCAGCAAGTTAGTTAGATTGTCAGTTAGTTAGTTAGTTCTGTCAAACTCAGTGAGTTAGTCTGTTATTTGTCAGTCTATCGCTAGTTAGTTAGCTGTCAGTGAGTTAGTTTAGTTTGTCAGTTAGTTAGTGTAGTATGCAAATAGAATAGATAGCTTTGTCAAGTTAGTTAGTTTGACTTTGCTAGTTAGCATTGGTTAGTTTGTCAGTTAGTTAGTTAGTTTGTCAGTTAGCGTTAGTTCTGATAAAGCTAGTTAGTTAGTCTGCAAGCATAATTAGTTAGATTGTCAAAGTTAGTTAGATAGTTTGTCAGTTATTTAGTTACAACTTTTTCCTTTGCAGTTATTTAGTTAGGTTTGTCAGTTAGTTAGTTAGTTTGACAGTTAGTTAGTTAGTATGCAGTTAGTTAGTTAGTTTGTCGGTTAGTTAGTTAGATTGTCTGTAACTTAGTTAGTTTGTCACTTAGTGGAGTTAGATTGTTAGTTAATTAGTTAGTTTGTCATAGTTAGTGTTAGTCTGATCAAAGAAAACTAGCATTAGTTTGTCAGTTAGTTAATCAGTTTGCAGTTAGTTGGTTAATTTGCAGTCATTTAGTTAGTTTGTCAGTTAGTTAGTTTGATTTTCTGTTAGTTAGTTAGTTAGTTTGTCAGTTAGTTAGTTAGATTGTCAGTTAGTTAGTTAGTCTGCAGCAAACTAGTTAGATTGTCAGTTAGTTAGTTAGTTTGCAGATAGTTAGTTAATTTGTAGTTATTTAGTTAGTTTGTCAGTTAGTACGTTAGATTGTCTGTTAGTTAGTTAGCCTGCAGCTAGTTAGTTATATTGACAGTTAGTTAGTTAACATTTGCAAAGTTAGTTAGTACTGATTTTCTGTTAGTTAATTAGTTAGATTGACAGTTAGTTAGTTAGTTAGTCTGCTCAGCAAAACTAGTTAGTTTGTCAGTTAGTTAGTTAGTTTGTCAGTAAGTTGGTTAGTCTGAAGCAAACTAGTTAGATTGTCGTTGTTAGTTAGTCTGCAGCAAACTAAAGTTAATTATGAAAGTTAGTTAGTTTCAGTCTGCAGCAAACCAGTTAGTTTGTTGCCAGTTAGTTAGTTTAGTTTGCAGTATTAGTTAGTTTGGCTAGTTATTTGTAGTATAGTTTGTCAAAGTTAGTTAGTTAGTTTGACAGTTAGATAGTTAGTATTTTTTCCTCTCGATAAGTTAATTAGTTAGTTTGTCAGTGTTAGTTAGTTAGATTGTCAGTTAGTTAGTTAGTTTTTGTCAGCGTTAGTTAGTTAGTTTGTCAGTTACTTAAAGTTAGTTTGTCGTGTTAGTTAGTTAGTCTTCGTAAGCGCAAACTAGTTAGATTTGTCAGTTAGGATTAGTTAGTTTGCAGTTAGTTTGTTAGTTTGCAGTTATTTAGTTAGTTTGTCAGTTAGTTAGTTTAATTTGTCAGTTAGTTAGTTAAGTTTGTCAGTTAGTTAGTTAGTATGCAGTTAGTTGCTATTTGCAAGTTAGTTTGTCAGTTTGACAGTTAGCTTAGATAGTCTGTTAGTTAATTAGTTAGTTTGTCAGTTAGTTAGTTAGTTAGTTTGTCAGTGCTGTTAGTTAGTTTGTCAGTTACGCTTTCAGTCTAGTTTGTCAGTTAGTTAGATTTAGTCTGCAGCAAAACTAGTTAGTTTGTAAGTTAGTTTGTTAGTTGGGCCTGTCGCTAAGTCTAGTTTGTTAGGATTGTCAGTTAGTTAGTTAGTTTATCAGTTAGTTAGTAAGTTTGACAGTTAGATAGTTAGTATCTGCAGTTAGATAGTTAGTTTGGCCACTATAGTTAGTTAGGTTTGTCAGTTACTCTTGTCTGTCAGTCAGTTAAAGGTTAGTTAGTTTGTCAAGTTAGTTAGCATGCTGTTGCAGTTGCCAGTTTGGTCACTCTATGGGTTAGTTGTCAAAGAATAGTTAGTATGTCAGTTAGTTGAGTTAGTATGCAAGTTTGCTGCAAACTAGTTAGTTTGTCAGTTAGTTAGTTAAGTTTTGATAGTTAGTTAGTTAGTATGCAAGTTAATTAGTTAGTTTGTCAGTTAGTTAGTTAGATTGTTCGATTGCCAGTTAGTATTTCTCAGTTAGTAACAGTTAGGTTGTCAGCTTAGTTTGTTAGGATTGTCAGTTAGTTAGTTAGGTCTGCAGCAAACTAGTTAGATTAAGTCAGTTAGTTAGTTAGTTTGCAAATAGTTAGTTTATTAGACTTGTCAGTTATTTAGTTTGTCAAAGGTTTGTCAGTTGCCAGTTAGTTAGTTTGCAGCTGTTAGTTAGTTAGTATGCAGTTAGTTGAAGTTAGTTTGTCACTTACGGCTCTTAGATTGAGTTTAAATAGTTAGTTAGTAGTTAGTCGGCAGTTAATTAGTTAGCTCTGCTGCCAGTTAGTGCTAGTATCAGCTAGATTGTCAAAGTTACAGCTAGTTAGTGCTAGTACAGTTAATTAGTTAACGGTTTGTCAGTTACTTAGTTATGTCTCGTTGTGCCAGCTAGCTCTGTGCCAGTTAGTCTCCACAGTTAGTTAGTTTGATGTCAAGCTAGTTAGTTAGCCTGTCGTTAGCTAGTTAGTTTATGCTAAAGCTGCAGTTAACTAGTTAGTTTATGGTCAGTTAGTTAGTTTAGCTCTTGTCAGTTGCAGTTAGTTAGTCATAGTCTTGCGTAAGCTATTTAAGCATTAGCTCTGGGTCAGTTAGTTAGTTAGTTTAGCATTGTTAGTTAGTTAATTTTTCTCAGTTAGTTAGTTTGTTTGTCAGTTAGTTAGTTTGATTTTCTGTTAGCTTATTGACAAAGAAGGAAGTTCGTTAGTTAAAGCATTGTCAGTTAGTTAGTTAGTTTGTCAGTTATAACTAGTTAGTTAGATTGTCAGTTAGTTAAGTTACGTGTGTGTCGCTGCTAGTTAGTTTGACTGTTAGTTGCTAGTATGCAAAGAATCAAGTTAGTTAGTTAGTTAGTTACTTAGCTTTGACAGTTAGTTAGTTAGTTTGCAAGTTAGTTAGTTAGCTTTGTCATGTTAGCGTTAGTTAGATTGTCAGTTAGTTAAAGTTAGTGTGCAGTGTTGAAGTTAGTTAGTTTGTTAGTTAGTTAGTTAGTTTAGTCATAAAGAACTAAAGTTAGTTTGTCAAATGTTAGTTAGTTAGTTTGCAGCAACCAGTTACTGGTTAGTTTGTTGTTAATCGCAGTTATTTAGTTAGTATGTCAGTTAGTTAGTTAGTTCTTAGGTCAGTTAAGTTAGTTAGATTTCTTCTGTTGAATAGTTAGTAAGAATAGTTTGTCAAAGGTTATAGTTAGTTTGTCAGGTTAGTTAGTTAGTCTGCAAGCAAACTAGTTAGGATTGTCAGTTAGTTAGTTAGATTTGTCAGTTAGTTAGTTAGTTAACTGTCAGTTAGTTAAGTATGCAGTTAGTTAGCTAGTTTGTGGCAGTTACTTAGTTTGGATAAAGAAGAAGAATATGCAGTTAATTAGAAGTTGTTAGTTCTGTCAGGTTAGTTAGTTAGATTGTTCCTGCTAGCTAGCTAGCAAGTCGTCAGTTAGCTTGAGTTAGCTCTGTCAGAGCCAGTTAGTTAGTCTGCAAGCAAACCAGCTAGTTTGGTCAGAGAAGAAGGCCTTGTCAGTTAGCCAGCTAGTCTGACAGTTAGTTAGCTAGTCTGCCAGCCACCAGCCAGTTTGTCAAGTTAGTTAGTTTGTCTGCAGTTAGTTAGTTAGTTTGTCAGTTAGTTAGTTAGTTTGTCCGCAGTTAGGTTAGTTAGTTTGTGTCACTGTTATCAAACTAGTTACTTTGTCAGTTAGTTAGTTGGGTTTGCAGTTAGTTAGTTAATTTGTCAGTTAGTTAGTTAAGGTTTGTCAGTTCTCCGTTAGTTAGATTTGTCTGTTAGTTAGTTAATTAGTTTGTCGTTAGTTAGTTATATTGTCAGTTAGTTAAGGTCTGTTAACTAGTTAGGATTGTCAGTTAGTTAGTTAGTATTGCTTCAGTTGTTAGTTAGCTCTTTGAGTTAGTTAGTTGGCAAACTAGCGGTTTGTCAGTTAGTTAGTTGGGTCTGCAGCAAACTAGTTAGATTGTCAAAGGTTAGTTAGTTTAGTCTGCAGCAAAACTTAGCGATTAGTTTGTAAGTTAGTTAGCTAGTTTGACAGTCTATTGGGTTAGTTTATTTGACAGTTAATAGTTAGTTAGTTTTGTCAGTTAGTTAAATAGCTCCTAAGTTAGCTACTTTGCATTCTGCTAGTTAGTCTGCTGCTAGTTAGTTAGTTTGTCAGTTAGTTAGGTTAGTTTGTCACGTTAGTTAGTTAGATTGTCTGTTAGTTAGTTAGCTTCAAAGAAGGGAAAAATATTAGTTTGTCAGTTAGTTAGTTAGTTTGTCAGTTAGTTAGTTAGTCTGCTGCAAACTAGTTAGGTCAGGTTAGTTAGTTAGCCTGACAGTTAGTTACACCTTTTGTCAGTTAGTTAGTTAGTTTGTCAGTTAGTTAGCTAGGTAAAGTTAGTTTGACAGTTAGTTTGTTAGTTTGCCGTTAGTTAGTTAGTTTATCAGTTAGTTAGTTAGTTTGACAGTTAGATAGTTAGTATGCAGTTAGTTAGTTAGTTTGACAGTTAGTTAGTTAGTCTGCAGCAAACGAGTTAGATTGTCAGTTAGTTAGTTAGTTTGCAGTTAGTTGGTTAATTTGCAGTTAATTAGTTAGTTTGTCAGTTGGTTAGTTAGTTTGTCAGTTAGTTAGTTAGTTTGACAGTTAGTTAGTTAGTCTGCAGTAAAGTAGTTAGTTTGTCAGTTAGTTAGTTAGTTTGCAGTTAGTTGGTTAATTTATCAGTTAGTTAGTTAGTTTGTCAGTCAGTTAGTTAGTCTGCAGTTAACGATAGTTAGCTTGTCAGTTAGTTAGTTGGTTTGTGGATTAGTTAGTTATTCAAGCAAAGCAGTTAGTTGGTCAGTTAGTTATTTAGTTAGTTTGCACTCTGCAGTTAGTTAGTTAGTTTGTCAGTTAGTTAGTTAGTCTGCAACTGACTAGTTAGTCAGTTTGCAGTTAGTTGGTTAATTTGCAGTTATTTAGTTAGCTTGTCAGTTAGTTAGTTAGTTTGACAGTTAGTTAGTTAGTATGCAGTTAATTAGTTAGTGTGTCAGTTACTTAGTTAGTTTGTCAGTTAGTTAGTCAGTCTGCAGCAAACTAGTTAGTTTGTATGTTAGTTAGTTAGTTTGACAGTTAGTTTGTTAGTATGCAGTTAGATAGTTAGTTTGTCAGTTAGTTAGTTAGTATGCAGTTAGTTAGTTAGTTTGTCAGTTAGTTAGTTAGTTTGTCAGTTAGTTAGATTGTCAGTTAGTTAGTTAGCTTGCAGTTAGTTGGTTAATTTGCAGATATTTAGTTAGTTTGTCAGTTAGTTAGTTAGTATGCAGCTAATTAGTTAGTTTGTCAGTTAGTTAGTTAGATTGTCTGTTAGTTAGTTAGTTTGTCAGTTAGTTAGTTAGTTTGTCAGTTAGTTGGTTAGTTTGTCAGTTAGTTAGTTAGTTTGTCAGTTAGTTAGTTAGTCTGCTGCAAACTAGTTAGTTTGTCAGTTAGTTTGTTAGATTGTCAGTTAGTTAGTTAGTCTGCAGCAAACTAGTTAGATTGTCAGTTAGTTAGTTAGTTTGCAAATAGTTAGTTTATTTGTAGTCATTTAGTTAGTTTGTCAGTTAGTTTGTTAGTTGTCAGTTAGTTAGTTAGTATGCAGCTAGTTAGTTAGTATGCTGTTAGTTAGTTAGTTTGTCAGTTAGTTAGATTGATTTTCTGTTAGTTAGTTAGTTAGTTTGTCAGTTAGTTAGTTTGATTGTCAGTTAGTTAGTTAGTCTGCAGCAAACTAGTTAGATTGTCAGTTAGTCAGTTAGTTTGCAGTTAGTTAGTTAGTCTGCTGCAAACTAGTTAGTTTGTCAGTTAGTTAGTTAGTCTGCAGCAAACTAGTTAGTTTGACAGTTAGTTAGTTAGTCTGCAGCAAACTAGTTAGTTTGTAAGTTAGTTAGTTAGTTTGACAGTTAGTTTGTTAGTTTATCAGTTAGTTAGTTAGTTTGTCAGTTAGTTAGTTAGTTTGCATTCTGTTAGTTAGTCTGCTGCAAACTAGTTAGTTTGTCAGTTAGTTAGTTAGTTTGCAGTTAGTTAGTTAATTTGCAGTTATTTAGTTAGTTTGTCAGTTAGTTGGTTAGTTTGTCAGTTAGTTAGTTAGTCTGCTGCAAACTAGTTAGATTGTCAGTTAGTTAGTTAGTTTGCAGTTAGTTAGTTAATTTGCAGTTATTTAGTTAGTTTGTCAGTTAGTTAGTTAGTATGTAGTTAGTTAGTTAGTATGTAGTTAGTTAGTTAGTTTGTCAGTTAGTTAGTTTGATACTCTGTTAGTTAGTTAGTTAGTTTGTCAGTTAGTTAGTTAGATTGTCAGTTAGTTAGTTAGTCTGCAGCAAACTAGTTAGTTTGCAGTTAGTTAGTTAATTTGCAGTTATTTAGTTAATCTGTCAGTTTGTTAGTTAGTTTGACAGTTAGATAGTTAGTATGCAGGTAATTAGTTAGTTTGTCAGTTAGTTAGTTAGATTGTCTGTTCGTTAGTTAGTTTCTCAGTTAGTTAGTTAGTTTGTCAGTTAGTTGGTTAGTTTGTCAGTTAGTTAGTTAATTTGCAGTTATTTATTTAGTTTGTCACTTAGTTAGTTAGTTTGACAGTTAGTTTGTTAGTTTGCCGTTAGTTAGTTAGTTTGTCAGTTAGTTAGTTAGTCTGCAGCAAACTAGTTAGTGTGTCAGTTAGTTAGTTAGTTTGTCAGTTAGTTAGTTAGTTTGACAGTTAGTTAGTTAGTATGCAGTTAATTAGTTAGTTTGTCAGTTAGTTAGTTGGATTGTCTGTTAGCTAGTTAGTTTGTCAGTTAGTGAGTTAGATTGTCTGTTAGCTAGTTAGATTTTCAGTTAGTTAGTTAGTTGTCAGTTAGTTAGTTAGTATGCAGTTAGTTAGTTAGATTGTCAGTTAGTTAGTTTTCAGTTAGCAAAGGTTTGTCAGTTAGTTAGTTAGTTTGTCAGTTAGTTAGTTAGTCTGCAGGAAACTAGTAAGATTGTCAGTTAGTTAGTTAGTTTACAGATAGTTTGTTAATTTGTAGTTATTTAGTTAGTTGTCAGTTAGTTAGTTAGTATGCAGCTAGTTAGTTAGTATGCTGTTAGTTAGTTAGATTGTCACTTAGTTAGTTTGATTTTCTGTTAGTTAGTTAGTTAGATTGCAGTTAGTTAGTTAGTTTGTCAGTTAGTTAGTCAGTCTGCATCAAACTAGTTACTTTGTCAGTTTGTGTGTTAATTTGCAGTTATTTAGTTAATTTGTCAGTTAGTTAGTTAGTTTGTCAGTTAGTTAGTTTGATTTTCTGTTAGTTAGTTAGTTAGTTTGTCAGTTAGTTAGTTTGTTTGACAGTTAGTTAGTTAGTCTGCAGCAAACTAGTTAGATTGTCAGTTAGTTAGTTAGTTTGCAGTTAGTTAGTTAGTCTGCAGCAAATTAGTTAGTTTGTCAGTTAGTTAGTTAATTTGACATTTAGTTAGTTAGTCTGCAGCAAACTAGTTAGTTTGTCTGTTAGTTAGTTAATTTGACAGTTAGTTAGTTAGTCTGCAGCAAACCAGTTAGTTTGTCAGTTAGTTATTTAGTTTGCAGTTAGTTAGTTAATTTGCAGTTAGTTAGTTAGTTTGTAAGTTAGTTGGTTAGTTTGACAGTTAGTTAGTTAGTATGCAGTTAATTAGTTAGTTTGTCAGTTAGTTAGTTAGATTGTCTGTTAGTTAGTTAGTTTGTCAGTTACTTAGTTAGTTTGTCAGTTAGTTAGTTAGTCTGCAGCAAACTAGTTAGTTTGTAAGTTAGTTAGTTAGTTTGACAGTTAGTTTGTTAGTTTGCCGTTAGTTAGTTAGCTTATCAGTTAGTTAGTTAGTTTGACAGTTAGATAGTTAGTATGCAGTTAGATAGTTAGTTTGTCAGTTAGTTAGTTAGTTTGTCTGTTAGCTAGTTAGTTTGTCAGTTAGTTAGTTAGTTGTCAGTTAGTTCGTTAGTATACAGTTAGTTAGTTAGTATGGAGTTAGTTAGTTAACTTGTCAGATAGTTACTTTGATTTTCTGTTAATTAGTTAGTTAATTTGCAGTTATTTAGTTAGTTTGACAGTAAGTTAGTTAGTATGCAGCAAACTAGTTAGATTGTCAGTTAGTTAGTGTGCAAATAGTTAGTTTATTTGCAGTCATTTAGTTAGTTTGTCAGTTAGTTTGTTAGTTGTCAGTTAGATAGTTAGTATGCAGCTAGTTAGTTACTATGCAGTTAGTTAGTTAGTTTGTCAGTTAGTTAGATTGATTTTCTATTAGTTAGTTAGTTAGTTTGTCAGTTAGTTAGTTAGTTTGACAGTTAGTTAGTTAGTATGCAGTTAATTAGTTAGTTTGTCAGTTAGTTAGTTAGATTGTCTGTTAGTTAGTTAGTTTCTCAGTTAGTTAGTTAGTTTGTCAGTTAGTTGGTTAGTTTGTCAGTTAGTTAGTTAGTCTGCAGCAAACTAGTTAGATTGTCAGTTAGTTAGTTAGTTTGCAGTTAGTTAGTTAATTTGCAGTTATTTAGTTAGTTTGTCAGTTAGTTAGTTAGTTTGACAGTTAGTTAGTTAGTATGCAGTTAGTTAGTTAGTTTGTAAGTTAGTTACTTAGTTTGACAGTTAGTTAGTTAGTATGCAGTTAATTAGTTAGATTGTCAGTTAGTTAGTTAGTTTGACAGTTAGTTAGTTAGTATGCAGTTAATTAGTTAGTTTGTGAGTTAGTTAGTTAGATTGTCTGTTAGTTAGTTAGTTTCTCAGTTAGTTAGTTAATTTGCAGTTATTTAGTTAGTTTGACAGTTAGTTTGTTAGTACGCAGATAATTAGTTAGTTTGTCAGTTAGTTAGTTAATTTGCAGTTATTTAGTTAATTTTTCAGTTAGTTAGTTAGTTTGACAGTTAGTTAGTTAGTCTGCAGCAAACTAGTTAGTTTGACAGTTAGTTAGTTAGTCTGCAGCAAACTAGTTAGTTTGTAAGTTAGTTAGTTAGTTTGACAGTTAGTTTGTTAGTTTATCAGTTAGTTAGTTAGTTTGTCAGTTAGTTAGTTAGTTTGCAGTTAGTTAGTTAGTCTGCTCCAAACTAGTTAGTTTGTCAGTTAGTTAGTTAGTTTGACAGTTAGTTAGTTATTCCGCAGCAAACTAGTTAGTTTGTCAGTTAGTTAGTCAGTTTGCAGTTAGTTGGTTAATTTGCAGTTATTTAGTTAATTTGTATGTTAGTTAGTTAGGTTGATAGTTAGTTAGTTTGTATGCAGTTAATTAGTTAGTTTGTCTGTCAGTTAGTTAGTTTGTCAGTTACTTAGTTAGTTTGTAAGTTAGTTAGTTAGTTTGACAGTTAGTTTGTTAGTTTGCCGTTAGTTAGTTAGTGTGCTGTAAACTTGTTAGATTGTCAGTTAGTTAGTTTGGAGTTAGTTGGATAATATGCAGTTATTTAGTTAGTTTGCAGTTACTTAGTTAATTTGACAGTTATTCAGTTATTTTGTTAGTTTGTCAGTTAGTTAGTTAGTTTGACAGTTAGTTAGTTAGTTAGTTAGTTTCTCAGTTAGTGAGTTAGTTTGTCAGTTATTTAGTTAGACTGCTGCAAAATAGTTAGATAGTCAGTAAGTTAGTTAGTCTGAACAAACTAGTTAGATTGTCAGTTAGTTAGTTAGTTTGCAGTTAGTTAGTTAATTTGCAGTTATTTAGTTAGTTTGTCAGTTAGTTAGTTAGTTTGACAGTTAGTTAGTTAGTATGCAGTTAGTTAGTTAGTTTGTAAGTTAGTTACTTAGTTTGACAGTTAGCTAGTTAGTATGCAGTTAATTAGTTAGTTTGTCAGTTAGTTAGTTAGATTGTCTGTTAGTTAGTTAGTTTGACAGTTAGTTTGTTAGTTTATCAGTTAGTTAGTTAGTTTGACAGTTAGATAGTTAGTATGCAGTTAGTTAGTTAGTATGCAGTTAGTTAGTTAGATTGTCAGTTAGTGAGTTTGATTTTCTGTTAGTTAGTTAGTTAGTTTGTCAGTTAGTCAGTTAGTCTGCAGGAAACTAGTTAGATTGTCAGTTAGGTAGTTAGTTTGCAGATAGTTTTTAATTTCTAATTATTTAGTTAGTTTGTCAGTTAGTTTGTTAGTTGTCAGTTAGTTAGTTAGTATGCAGCTAGTTAGTTAGTATGCTGTTAGTTAGTTCGTTTGTCACTTAGATTGATTTTCTGTTAGTTAGTCAGTTAGTTTGCAGTTAGTTAGTTAGTTTGCCGTTAGTTAGTTAGTTTGCAGCAAACTGGTTAGTTTGTAAGTTAGTTAGTTAGTTTGACAGTTAGTTAGTTAATTTGCAGGTATTTAGTTAGTTTGTCAGTTAGTTAGTTAGTCTGCAGCAAACTGGTTAGTTTGTAAGTTAGTTAGTTAGATTGCAAACTAGTTAGTTTGTCTGTTAGTTAGTTAGATTGTCAATTAGTTAGTTAGTCTGCAGCAAACTAGTTAGATTGTCAGCTAGTTAGTTAGTTTGCAGTTAGTTAGTTAGACTGCAGCAAACTAGTTAGTTTGTCAGTTAGTTAGTTAGTTTGACAGTTAGTTAGTTAGTCTGCAGCAATCTAGTTAGTTTGTCAGTTAGTTAGTTAGTTTGCAGTTAGTTAGTTAATTTGCAGTTATTTAGTTAATTTGTCAGTTAGTTAGTTAGTTTGACAGTTAGATAGTTAGTATGCAGTTAATTAGTTAGTTTGTCAGTTAGTTAGTTAGATTGTCTGTTAGTTAGTTAGTTTGTCTGTTAGCTAGTTAGTTTGTCAGTTAGTTAGTTAGTCTGTTGCAAACAAGTTAGACTGTCAGTTAGTTAGTTAGCTTGCAGTTAGTTGGTTAATTTGCAGATATTTAGTTAGTTTGTCAGTTAGTTAGTTAGATTGTCTGTTAGGTAGTTAGTTTGTCAGTTACTTAGTTAGTTTGTCAGTTAGTTAGTTAGTCTGCAGCAAAATTGTTAGTTTGTAAGTTAGTTTGTTAGTTTGTCAGTTAGTTTGTTAGTTGTCAGTTAGTTAGTTAGTATGCAGCTAGTTAGTTAGTATGCTGTTAGTTAGTTAGTTTGTCACTTAGTTAGATTGATTTTCTGTTAGTTAGTTAGTTAGTTTGCAGTTAGTTAGTTAGTTTGCCGTTAGTTAGTTAGTTTGTCAGTTAGTTAGTTAGTTTGACAGTTAGTTAGTTAGTATGCAGTTAATTAGTTAGTTTGTCAGTTAGTTAGTTAGATTGTCTGTTAGTTAGATAGTTTCTCAGTTAGTTAGTTAGTTTGTCAGTTATTTGCCTAGTTTGTCAGTCAGTTAGTTAGTCCGCTGCAAACTAGTTAGATTGTCAGTTAGTTTTCAGTTAGTTAGTTAATTTGCAGTTATTTAGTTAGTTTGTCAGTTAGTTAGTTAGTTTGACAGTTAGTTAGTTAGTATGCAGTTAGTTAGTTAGTTTGTAAGTTAGTTACTTAGTTTGACAGTTAGTTAGTTAGTATGCAGTTAATTAGTTAGTTTGTCAGTTAGTTAGTTAGTTTGCAGTTAGTTAGTTAGTATGCAGTTATTTAATTAGTTTGTGAGTTAGTTAGTTAGATTGTCTGTTAGTTAGTTAGATTGCAGTTAGTTAGTTAGTTTGTCAGTTAGTTAGTCAGTCTGCATCAAACTAGTTACTTTGTCGGTTAGTTAGTTAATTTGTCAGTTAGTTAGTTAGTTTGTCAGTTAGTTCGTTTGATTTTCTGTTAGTTAGTTAGTTAGTTTGTCAGTTAGTTAGTTAGATTGTCAGTTAGTTAGTTAGTCTGCAGCTAACTAGTTAGATTGTCAGTTAGTTAGTTAGTTTGCAGTTAGTTAGTTAGTCTGCTGCAAACTAGTTAGATTGTCAGTTAGTTAGTTAGTTTGCAGTTAGTGAGTTTGATTGTCTGTTAGCTAGTTAGATTGTCCGTTAGTTAGTTAGTTGTCAGTTAGTTAGTTAGTATGCAGTTAGTTAGTTAGTATGCAGTTAGTTAGTTAGTTTGTCAGTTAGTTAATTAGTTCGTCAGTTAGTTAGTTAGATTGTCAGTTAGTTAGTTAGTCTGCAGCAAACTAGTTAGATTGTCAGTTAGATAGTTAGTTTGCAGATAGTTTGTTAATTTGTAGTTATTTAGTTAGTTTGTCAGTTAGATTGTTAGTTGCCAGTTAGTTAGTTAGTATGCAGCTAGTTAGTTAGTATGCTGTTAGTTAGTTAGTTTGTCACTTAGTTAGTTTGATTTTCTGTTAGTTAGTTAGTTAGATTGCAGTTAGTTAGTTAGTTTGTCAGTTAGTTAGTTAGTCTGCAGCAAACTAGTTAGATTGTCAGTTAGTTAGTTAGTTTGACAGTTAGTTAGTTAGTTTGTCGGTTAGTTAGTTAGTCTGCTGCAAACTAGTTAGATTGTCAGTTAGTTAGTTAGTTTGCAGTTAATTAGTTAATTTGCAGTTATTTAGTTAGTTTGACAGTTAGTTAGTTAGTATGCAGTTAGTTAGTTAGTTTGTCAGTTACTTAGTCAAATTGTCCGTAAGTTAGTTAGTTTGTCAGTTAGTTTGTTAGTTTGCCGTTAGTTAGTTAGTTTGTCAGTTAGTAGTTAGTTTAACAGTTAGATAGTTAGTATGCAGTTAGATAGTTAGTTTGTCAGTAAGTTAGTTAGATTGTCTGTTAGCTAGTTAGTTTGTCAGTTAGTTAGTTAGATTGTCTGTTATTTAGTTGGTTTGTCAGTTAGTTAGTTTGTCAGTTAGTTAGTCAGTTTGCAGTTAGATAGTTAGTTTGTCAGTTAGTTAGTTAGTTTGCAGTTAGTTAGTTAGTTTGTCAGTTAGTTAGTTAGTATGCAGTTAGTTAGTTAGTTTGTCAGTTAGTTAGATTGTCTGTTAGTTAGTTAGTTTCTCAGTTAGTTAGTTATTTTGTCAGTTAGTTAGTTTGACAGTTAGTTAGTTAGTATGCAGTTAGTTAGTTAGTTTGTCAGTTAGTTAGTTAGACTGTCTGTTAGTTAGTTAGTTTCTCAGTTAGTTAGTTAGTTTGTCAGTCAGTTAGTTAGTTTGCAATTAGTTAGTTAGTTTGTCAGTTAGTTAGTTAGTTTGACAGTTAGTTAGTTAGTATGCAGTTAGATAGATAGTTTGACAGTTAGTTAGTTAGTCTGCAGCAAACTAGTTAGTGTGTCAGTTAGTTAGTTAGATTGCAGTTAGTTAGTTAGTTTGTCAGTTAGTTAGTTAGTTTGACAGTTAGTTAGTTTGTTTGCCTGTTAGTTAGTTAGTTTGACAGTTAGTTAGTTAGTATGCAATTAGATAGTTAGTTTGTCAGATAGTTAGTTAGATTGTCTCTTAGCTAGTTAGTTTGTCAGTTAGTTAGTTAGTTTGTCAGTTAGTTAGTTTGTCAGTTAGTTAGTTAGTTTGTCTGTTAGTTAGTTAGTTTGTCAGTTAGTAAGTTAGTCTGCAGCAAAATAGTTAGCTTGTCCGTTAGTAAGTTAGTTAGTTTGTCAGTTAGTTAGTTAATTTGACATTTAGTTAGTTAATTTGAAGTTATTTAGTTAGTTTGTCAGTTAGTTAGATAGTTTGACAGTTAGTTAGTTAGTATGTCAGTTAGTTAGTTTGTTAAAAAGCGTTGATACACTTTTAACGAATGAGTCCGGATAGAGGTGTGGGAGTTTTATAGGGGAAGTGAATCGGACACAAATGGTTTTCTTTTCGCCGGCCTTTTAGACCGACCTTTTATTACAAAAACCAAATAAAAGAAACAATAGAAAAACCCAACTAATAATTATAATTGAAAAGTAACGAGACTGAACCGGGAAATTAATCTTTGGCCTCGTGTCTGGCCGTTCCGCGATGCTGGGTCGCCGAACTCGCAGGCTTGAGGTAGGCCAAGATTCCTATGAACAGAAAAACACGACTATGTGTTAGACACACGTACACGGTATAGGTATCTTCGTCGAGCTCGTTTACTCGCGCTCCTGGCTTCGGAATTCGAACGTACCGGAGATGAGAATTGTAAACTTGTCGTAAATTACGAAATATAAAGTGGACTGTATTTTGGCTAGGAAAAGAATTAAACTTCTTTTCTTCGCCGATTCAGTGGTCGATTGCCCAGTGGACGGGGATGCAAGAGGAGGTTGTAAGGCTCCTAATGCACTGTTCCCGTGAGTATGCACACTGAGTCTGTGCGTCGAGTCGCACTGCAGTGCACTGCACGACCGTCAATCTGCGGCTTCTCTTAACACGTTCCAACAGATGACTTATATGGCCGAGAGTTACACTGCGAAGCCAACAACACGTTGTTCACTGCACGAATGCACTACTCGACGTGATACGTTGCAGTATTTTGAACTACGCGGGGGCCTGACCCACGACTCCGTTACTTCTCCGCACTGGTGCTCCTCTAAACGTTACACCGGCGGGATCTATAGAAATAAGGAGGCGGAGACCGAAAATCACACGTCCAAAATGGACACCGACCTGACTACAGTGAGCCCACCTTGAGGTACACCACGTAGGTGCCTCCCTTTTGGTGTCTCCTAAGCCGAAGGGCAATCACACAGAAGTATGGTCGGTAACCGCCGACTTCTATATGATTCAAACGTTTATACGTTGTAATCGACCGTTAAATTCCGCACAGGAGGGGTCGAACACCCTATTGGTGTATTCTCGAGCCCTCCAAAATATGCAGTAAATTTAAATTGATTAAACTCGATCGAGATTTTCTCGAACGAGATTCAGGTGCACTTGCACGAATCGAGATGCGAATCGTGTTTTTCCAAGCAAGGTGGGAATGAATTTCCGACCTTTTCGAGCAATAGCAGTCTTTATGGCTTTCTCGCACGAGGATCTTCCCTCTTAATTCGCGATTAACTTCTGATCGAATATGATCGGGAGCCGATGCGTCTCGTTCCAGAAGTCGCCGTAAGAATGATACGGATTGACAGCCGAAGACGTCGCCGTGGTACTCTTACTGGTCGTTCCGTGGCGCTGTCTGAATTTCGGCCGTCTCTCCTTGTCACATTATCGGCGCACTACTCTCTCACGGTACGGACGTCACTAACACCGTTAGCACACTCGAATCGAAAGGTAATGAGCCGTTACCGATGCCAGAAAAACTCATAATAAACGCGTTTTTCAATCACCGTTCGCTATACAAATCCAATTAGAGATAATCTCTTGGTTATTGTACGTTAACAGGATTAACGGTAATTGCGGCCGAGGATAATCGCTCGGCATTATGCAATCTTTAAACATACCGCCCCCCTTGCACGGTCCGTGCAATGAACTAGGGAGCGATTCTACCGAATGGCCGCGACCCGAGTGAGAGTAGGCGCATGCAAATTAAAAATATGCAATTTACTCACATTTATTGGAAGGTCCAGCGGAATTGTTTCCCTGCAGCATCTGCAGGCAAGCGAGGATGGCCTGGATGGCTGCCTTTGGCAGGGCATCGTTCTGCGACGCCCTGTTCGGGTTTCCAGGCCTTTTCCGCCGCCGTTCAGAATCAACCGTTCTCACACTCCAAAATCCTTGTCCTTTCGAACTTGAACGGTTTTGTTTAGATCACCTGTTCGACTTCGGTGACCGTTGCCGAAGGTGACTCAAACGAAAACTCAGCCACAGGCAGTTCACACAATCGCGTAATTGGTCGTGTATATGTGGATTTCGCTGTACGTACTTTCACTACACGTACATGCCTGTCCTTTTCCGGAAATACTTCCTCTATTCTTCCCATTTCCCACTGATTTGGGGTTAGGAGAGGATTCTGTACCAGAACAAGATCATTCTTTTTTAGGTGTGTATTTTCCGTCTGCCATTTGTAGCGGTTCTGGAGATGCGTGAGATAATCTCTCGTCCAGTGTCTCCAGAGCTGCTCGTGGAATTTTTGCATTGCTCTGTATCTTGTAAGATGCGAAATATTTGCATTTTCCACGGATTCCATTGGGGGTGCCAACGTAGGCCCTCCGATTAGGAAGTGGGCCGGGTGTGAGAGGCGCGTAATCATCTGGGCTGTCACTCCAGAGCGGCAATCGGTCGCGAGTTTAAACTGGCTTCGATTTTACAGAGTAACGTCTGTAATTCTTCGCTCGTGGGAGTGAATTCTCCTATGATGCGCTTCAAATGATGCTTCACTGATTTGACACCAGCTTCCTGCCTTCCACCGAAGTGAGGGGCACTGGGTGGATTGAATTTCCACTGAATGCCCTTTTGACCGCATTCGTTTTGCATTTCCGGCGTGCTACACACCTTATTGAAACGTTTTCTTAATTCACGATCTGCACCGACGAAGTTTGTCCCGTTGTCACTGCGTATGCAGGACGGGATTCCTCGTCGGGCAATGAATCGCTCCAATGAAGCCAAAAATGCACTCGTCCTGTAATCATGGACGAGTTCAATGTGGACAGCCCTTGTAGCGAATCAGACAAAAATCGCTATGTACGCTTTATGAGCGGTTTTTCCTCGGCCCGCGGAGTCGCGGACTTTGTACGGTCCCGCATAATCAACTCCGCAGTTTAAAAGCCCGTGCTGGACGACTGCGTTCCAAGGTCAAATCCTGCATGATCTGCGTGGAGGTTTGTCCTCCATTGTACGCATTTCATGCATTGATGAATGACCTTTCGAGCCGTGGTTCTGCAACCGAGGATCCAAGAATTGCTGTTTTACCATGGATATCGTCAGCTGCAAGCCCCCATGCAACGTATTTACGTGGCACTGCCGGATTATCATGGTGGACACATGATGTTTTGGCAAAATTATGGGGTGCTTCGCTTCCCATGCCAGCGTCGTATTCTCCAATCGTCCACCTACCCTTAAGACATCGTGTGCGTCTAGGAACGATGGAGATTTTAATGGAGATTTCGCGGAATTTCCTGCGCTTTTTAAGCACTGGTACTCGCCCGCGAAGTGCGTTCGCTGTATGTAGCGGACGATTCTTTTTCCTTGGCGAGCTGCAATTCTGAGGCTTCGACAACTTTTGCATCGAACGACCTTCGCTCACCTTGCATCGGTCTTCGTAATCGGAGACAACATGCAGTTACGCGAAGTAGCTTACTCCAGGTTGAGAATCGAAACACGAATTCCCATTCTTTCTCTGGAGTTGCAACGTGGGCGTGCGGAATGCGCTTGCCCTCGCTCGTATCGATGGAATCAGGTGTTTTCGGCCAATTTTCTTCAGATTGTCTCAACCATGCTGGTCCAGAAATCCATAGCTTCGACTGTATGAGTTCCGCTGCTTCGACACCGCACGAATTCAAATCCGCGGGATTGAAGCGAGTGGGAACGTGTCTCCATTCAGCCTTCGGAAGCATGGTTTGGATTTTTGATACTCGGTTGGCTATCACAACCTTCCAAGTCGAAGCATATTTTTTCAACCAAGCAAGTGTAATAGTGGAATCTGACCAACAGATTATGCGGTCAATTTTTATGAAAAGTGACCGTCCCACGTGCACTATAAGCTCGGTAAGCAGTACAGCTCCATTCAATTCGAGAATCGGAATCGACTGCGTATTTATAGGAGCCACCCTCGTTTTTGCCATGATCAAGGTTGTGTAAACTTCCTCGGTCATGGTCGTTACGCGTAAATACGTAACGGCCGAGTGCGCTCCGAGCGAAGCATCGCAGAATCCGTGTAATTCCACCGAAACTGTGTCTGCTCCGTAACGGATCCATCTGGGAAATTTTACTTTTTCCAAACTGCTCCAATCCTCGCAAAACGTGTTCCACGTTTTTAACGTATTCGCGGAGACATGATCGTCCCACTGGATTTTTTCCAGCCATTGGGATTGCATCAAAATCTTCGCCGAATTACGACTGGTGATAACCAGCCGAGCGGATCGTAAAGTTTGGCTATTTCGGAAAACAAAGTTCGTTTTGTAATCGGACCTGCAGCCGGTTGAAACCGTTGCAGGTTAAAATAGAAGTAATCACCCGATGGTATCCATCGCAATCCGAGCACCTTGAGTTCAGAGTCATCGAATAAGGTGAGATCGACAGCGTGGGAGTGAGAACTTTGTGGGATGTTTCGCAGTAATTTCTGTGAATTGCCAGCCCACTTTCTCAATTTAAACCCGCCGCCCTGTAGGAGTTCGCAAACTTGAATACGAATTTTCTCCAATAGGGTCGTATCGGGTGCCCCCATAAATACGTCATCAACGTATATGTCTTTCCCGAGTATCGGAGCGGCGAGAGGAAATCTGTCACCGTCCCGCTTTTTCAGCTCGAGAAGAGTACGCATCGATAAATATGGTGCACACGCCGTTCCGTACGTAACGGTGTTTAATTCGAAGGCTTGAAGCCCTTCGGTTTCGGGCGTGCGCCATAAGATGCACTGAAATCGACGATCCTGCGGGGCGACGAGAATTTGTCGGAACATTTTCTCGATAGCGGCCACCAACACGTAATCGTACAGCCTCCATCTCGTCAAAACGGACGTGATGTCGTTCTGCAATTTCGGCCCTACGTGTAGGATGTCGTTTAGGGAGTTTCCACCCACCGTACGGCTCGTCGCATTAAACACGACTCGCAGTTTGGTAGTTGCACTCTCCGTACGGATGACCGCTCGATGCGGAATGTAGAGTCTGGATTTTTCAGAGGGCTCGATACGAGTCATGTGCTCCAACGACTCATACTCCGTGAGAAACTCTTGGTATTCTCGTACGAGGGTCTGATCCTTGTCCAATTTCCTTCTCAACCTTGTTAACGCGGAAAGAGCGATACGGAGTGAATCTCCCAGTGCTCCTTCCGGTTTCGGATGATTAAATGGCAATCGAACGACAAACCGTCCCGTTGCATCCCGTGCGACAGTTTTTGAAATGAGCTTCGCACTCTTCCTCTGCTTTTGTAAGCACCGAGGTCGAGGGAATTTCTTCAATTTCCCAGGAACCGTCGAATCGCGTGATCCAGCGATTCGAATATGTTGCAATGCAACGTTCGCACGTGACCCTGGGCCTTGCTCGCTGCATCTATCGGTCCGGATAATATCCAGCCAAATGCAGTTTCTTGTGCAATAGGCACTTCGTTAGATATTCGACGGAATCCCGACCGAATAACTTTAGCGTATAAATCTGCGCCGATCAAAACTTCAATGTTTTGGCCAGACGCGGGCTCGGGATCGGCGAGCTTCAGGTTTCGCAACGCGTCGTTATCGAGCGCGTTTACTGATGGCGAGGCATAATTCGTGGTTTTTGTCACGACGTACGCTCTTGCCGAAACCACAGGGGTTACCCCGGAAGCCGTTCCCAAATTCAGCCCTACGCTGTACTTGATTCTTTGGGTCCGACCACCCCCCAAGCCCGATACCGTGAGTAGTATAGCTAGGGTGATTCTATCACATGGGGCAATGAGGGGAGCGTGTGGCGAGGGGAAGGTAGGGCGCGCGGGGGAGTGCGGCGCGGAGAACTTTAGGCGCGGGGCCTGTGGGGAGTGGAAGAGTGAAAACTTTTCATACCGAACCGAGGGACGGGATGACCCCCGAAAATTTTTTTCAACACCCACAGGCATTTTTTTATTGTCTTTTCGGCGTTCTCGGTACGTTTGTTGAGATCTAAAAAAAAAGAGTTACATAATGTTCTCCTAAGAAAATATTTACAGCTAGCGAGAAAAAAAAACAACACATCATTCGGCTCGTAAATCTATTCTTTCTATTTATTATTCTAGTACTCGTATAAATTCAGATTTTTATAGTTCACTGTGGTCAGGTTTGGTCAAACTCTTGCAAAACGCGTTATAGAAAATTGTTAATATCATTACGAAACACAAGAAATAAAAAGTTTCATACTGTATACTAAATGCGAAAATTTACTCGAAAATTGCAGTTCCTCTTTCATCCAGAGTCGAGTCTCGCGCAACGATGCGTTTTCGCGCTTTGTCAGCGAGTACGTTATCTGCTACGTGCCTTTCGACGAAGTCGTTGCTACGCGAATATGCAATATCGTGTTCGCGACACGCTGCGTCCAACGGATTGATGCCTCGATCACCTCTAGCCAATCGTTTTGCCAGATGAGTTCCTGGACCACAAAACTGATATCCTGGGATATGTAATTCGATAGGTAGCGCGTTTATCGCTCGATTTAACAAACCACCGCCTTTCTTTACTCTCGTCGGCAACATTCGCTGCAGTTTTTAATCAGCGGTGCTGGACCGTCGATATGCGTTCGCTGCCAAGGGCGATTATAATGTTCCATACACCGACGATACTGCCGAACCCTCAGAATCGGCCTTTATATGCTCGGGGAGTCTGTCCCACAACTGGTCAATGTGTCTGCCAAATTCGTGAAGTAGAATAATCTTTGGTATATATATCAGCTGCTCAGAGGTTATGTCTCGAATGTCGCAATTATCCGGCAGAACGAGAAGCATTTCGAATACTGAGCTGTTTTGCTTCGACGCGGACCTATAAATAGGACGCATAGTCGCTTCGATGTGTCAAAAATCATTTTCGCGGTTTGCAGCGAGGATGCGATTCGTGCAACAACCTGTGACTATACGCGTGACAAATTTTGATGATAAATCGCAAATGATGTCCTCGAAAACAAAACGCAGACACGGTAGCATGCTGCCAAACACTATCCGCAGCCTCATTTGCGGCCCATCAAATTGCGGAAAGACCAATGTGCTGGTAAGCTTGTTGAAAGTCCTCACGGCGTTCGCTTCGAGAACGTGTACGTGTATTCCAAGTCGTTGCAGCAGCCGAAATATCAGTATTTGGAGAATTTATTGGCTCCAATAGATGAAATTGGCTACTTCACGTTTTCAAATAACAGTGACGTCATCCCACCGAGCGAATCGCTTCCGAATTTCATTTTTATCTTTGATGACGTGGCATGCGACAAGCAAGATACGATACGAGAATACTTTGAAATGGGGCGCCATTCGAACGTTGACTGTTTCTATCTCTGTCAGGCGTATGCAAACATTCCCAAACATCTTATACGTGACAATGCAAATCTGCTGATTCTGTTTAAGCAGGGTGGCACCAACTTGAAACATGTGTACAACGATCACGTAAACACTGACATGTCTTACGAGGATTTCTGAGCTTTGTGTCGTAATTGTTGGTAACGGGAGTACGGTTTCGTGGTGATAGACAAGGATAGCGCGATGCCCAATGGACGTTATAGAAAGGGATTTAACGAGTTTGCGGTACCGTGAGGTGGTCAATCGTCATCGGCACGTCGGTGGAAAAAGTAACGTCTGTGGCACAATGATTGATATCGATAGTCTGGAGATTAAGGATCGCGAGACAATAGCAAAGGAAATTGCAAAAACCAGTGATTCCATTCGCAAGAAACATCAGGTTTTGAAGACTGGCAAGATGGAGGAAGATATCGCGTTGGAGAGATACTTTAAACCTGTTGTTGAGCCCTTAAAACATATTGTGGAAAATACAACAGCGACAAAAAGCTGACACGCCATCGCTGACGAGCACGAACGTTGAATCGAATGAAACATTAACACATAAACCAAAAATCCAACCGAAAGGGAACACATCGCATAAGAGACATAGAAAACGATTATACACGTCATCGGAAAAATTCGCTCGTAACCTCCACACCAGTTCAATCGAAGCGGAAACAACCGAATGTCATGTCAAACGATTCCCCGGTTCCGCCTGCACCAATAAATACATTTCCCGATGTACAGTCGATCGCAACCAATGCTGAAGACGTTTACGAAACTTCTGCCGATGAGTCATTTGCAACATCTATTAGGCATGAACTCCAAACATCCGAGGGGCAACAAACATTTCGCAATCATTTCGGTCCGTTGGGGCAAAAATACATGCGTTCCATCCTAAGTGGTGATAGGGATACGATCATGGATCATGTGTATGGAGTATACTTTGACAATAGTGGAACGATGCTTGGGGACAAGGCTTTCGATATGGACAAGGAGGATAATATAATCATAGATGGTGTAAAATATGGAGGAACTCCCGGTCTTTATGAACTTATTTTGAAGAGAATTCCCGACGACGCCATATACACAGATGCTGATAGGCAAAAATACAAAAGTATAATACTGACAACAAATGCTCACAGACGTGGCCATAACGCACAAAATCCTATAATGGGTAACAAGGGATACAAGTATAAACATGTAATTGCGCCGCTACTACCCCGTGTATCTATCAGTAAGGCAGGGAAAGGCCTGCCGGTTCCGCATGTCATGACGGTAAATGATAACAAGATCGATTACGTGCACTGGGACGATCCCAACGAGCTGGTGGATCGACTCCGTTTGTTGGAAGCGTCGCGTCAGGCGGGTAACAATTCGCATGGCCATGAAATTCTATCGATTATCGAGGAACTCCGCGAGGTCGGCCTCATTATAAATTAAACCGCGCACCGATGATGTGCACTGTATGCGTTGAGATGCCGATCAATAAATTGTGAGGATCGCTCGAGAAGAGCGGAGCAGCTGGAATGGACTATTACAAATGGAGCGGTTTGCTTCGAAATTATATGCGAGACAATGCTCTTTGCGTGGCAGGTGCCGACTTTGATGCAAAATCACGCAAGATACGACACGTAGCTCAGCCGACAGTTGACAGCGATGCCGTTAATAAACTATATGTGGAAAAAGAGCATTAAACTTTTGAGAGAGCAGCATGAAGAATTGGAGAGGAAGCTGGGCATGTTTCAGAGAGATATGTTGACGTTGCAAAACAGTGTTCAAGAGATATCACGCGCATTGAATCCGCAGCGACAATGCGAAGGAAAATCATGCGAGACGGTTGAACTTGACCAGAATTTCCTCGAGCCGATGGGGAGCACATAATGTATGTACACGATAATTATCGCATCATTCGTGTCAAAGACATCTCTGCGATCAAACATGCAACCAATATCGAAATCCGAGAGTAATGAAAGCCATAGTCTCAAGAAGCGACAACTTGTTGAGGAATTGCATGCTCCAGCTCGAAGACATTTCCCGCGGAGACACGTCATAGTGCATGGATACGATGATCTGTGGCAAGCTGACGTTGTAGAAATGCGTCCATACGCGATTCAACCGAGGTCATCACTATATACTCACGGTCATCGATGTGCTGAGCAAGTATGCATGGGCGGTACCGCTCAAGACTAAAGGTGGTGCTGAGGTGACTAAAGCGTTTGCAAAGATATTTAGAGATCGACATCCGAAAAATTTGCAAACCGATCAAGGAAAAGAATTTTACAACGTTGATGTGCAAAAACTCATGACAAAGCATGGCATTAATCATTATTCGACGTATTCGGTGATGAAGGCCTCCGTCGTAGAACGTTTCAATCGAACTTTGAAGAACAATATGTGGAAACTGTTTACGCTCAATGGAACCTATAAATGGGGTGATGCACTACCGCGTCTACTTGCAGAGTATAACGCACGAAAACATAGAACCATCGGAATGCGTCCTTGCGATGTTACCCCTGCGATCGCCGATAAGCTGCTAGCTACAGTATACAGCAACATAAAGATCACTGCTCCAGCGAGATTCAAATTGGGCTAGTTTGTGCGCGTGAGCAAATTTAAAACCATCTTCGATAAAGGCTATACACCGAATTGGACAACGGAGGTGTTTAAAATAGCCAAAGTACAGGCAACTAATCCCGCGACGTATCTGCTCCTCGATTCCTTTGGAAAACCTGTTGCCGGAGGATTCTACGAACATGAGCTGCAACGCGTCACAGATCCTGATGTGCATCTAGTGGAAAAAGTGTTGCGTAGAAAGGGGGATAAGGTGTATGTCAAGTGGTTGGGCTTTGAAAAACCACACAATCCTTGGATAAATAAAAATAATGTATTGTAAAATAATACATGGTTCAATAAAATACAATGATGCATATACATATACATGAGTGGCGACTTTTATTTTACACATTAATCCCACTATTTATATGAATGAGTTAATAAATACTAATTTCTATACATTTGCGGACAATTTGTAAACAATTTTATATTATACAATAAATTCCACTATTTATAATAAATACAATAATAATAATTTCTATTTTTACAACGGTATATTATAATGTCCCCAGGGCAGAGTGTCGGTCGAATCGGGTACGATATATCGCTTGTCGTCATACGGACTTAGAGCGATTTTGGATTCCGAAATGGTGTACACTTTGTGCAATTTAGACCGTATGCATGATTGTCTGCGAACCATTTCGATCTCTTTGCGCAAACACTGCGCGTAGTCGACGAAAGTTATCGTTCTGGCTATGACGTTGGTCTTGACGCCTTTCGCCTTCTTCGTATCTTTTTTGCCGTCTACGCGAAGTGCATACATTTTCGCTCTAAGACCTATGAATTCAGTCATTATCGCACCGTTATTTTCATCCTTCATCAGCCCCGGAACCTTCTTATTTACGCGTGGCATATTATATGGATTGTCGGTAGGATAATCGCTTGTGTCGAATCTATCGATATTGTGCTTCATAGACTCGTAGATATCGTCGCACCGAATGTGATAAATAAGACTGTCAGTGTCGGTGTATAGAATTTTACAATTTTGCCCGTGTTTAGGAGACATGTACTCGCGGTGAAATTCATACAAACAAAGTTTTGATATGTCCAGAATGCACATACCCACGTATATCGGTTTGTTGAATTTCACCTCGAGTTTTCGCAATTCAACAGCTACTAAATTTTCCGAAAAACACTTCTGCTGTGGAAATTCGGTTTCGCGATCATTGCCTCCGCGCCATATCGCCCTTCCCAATGTGTCACAAGTTTTACACCCACATGGTTTCGTACATTTTCCATAGTTTTACCGAATACTGCGTTGTTCATCAATTTGTACAAATTCTTTTCAAAGTCGTTTGTCGCGCTTGTTCTAAATCGTGTGTTGAGTTCGATGTAATCGCGAAGCCAGGGAGATTGAGCGAATTGAAGCACGCGGTGTATCTTTGTAATACGAAGACCGTGACGCGTGCACTGCTGCAGGTTGCGATAATGGATTATGTAACGCTGCTTATCGTATACCGTCGCGAGTAACTTGTCCTGCCTGCTGCCAGGTGGTTTGGCACGCGTCGGACAGAACGTCAGATCTGCATGAGCATCGTGCAGACGTTGCGGATATTCCAGATCTACCTCGAGAATGTGATCCGTGGGCGAATCGACACCGATTGAAGATACGTCAAAATTTACAACATCTTCGACCCATTGAAATTTAGCGTATGGTAGAGGCTGACACATTGCCCATCCATACAAATTGTTCACGTCAAAGTACATCAAGTACGATGACTCTTCCGATGCGTCGTAAGATGACATGTGCTTGTTATTGGCATGTGCGTATCTTCCGGAACATTGACTGAAGCCCCCGCGTATACCGCGTTCGATAAACATGACCATATCGATGTCTGTGAGCAATTCGAATGTAATTTTGGTATGTTTTAGCATTGCATCCCATGTGAAACCAGGTAGAGTATAGTAATGCGCTGAATCTAATCCGTAGCTCTTGATACAACTTTCGCGAAAATTTTCAAAAATATCTGCCAATAACAAGACATCAGTTTTCAAATACAAATCGCTGTATTCGCCCAAGGTTCTAATCTCGAAACGCTGCCAGACTGTCTCGGCGTGTGCGTAATCGGTCTCTGATACAGTCTCGCCCGTTAACGAACTGTAGAATGACTCGCGCGTTGGTAAGCATGGATCCTGCAGCTTGTTCGCGCAATCAAGGTATTCATATGGAAAGACACCCTTTCGCGTCAATAAATTGAAATCTTCAGTGGATAATGTTCCAAATTGGGATCGCAAAATTTTTAATTGATCTGTGTTAAGAAAAGATGCTAATTTGTCGAGACTGGTATTTAGAAATTTGTATGAATCGATGAATCGTAATTTAATATAATTTTGCGAGTCTGATTCATCCGTATCTTCAACATGTTTTGTGAAAGAAATATATTTTTCTTTAGTTATAGGTAATACATCAATGTGACCTTCGAAAGCGGTAGCTATTTCCTCGATAATGAAATGCGAATCATAGCCGGATAAATTATGGAAAACTATGGGGATGTAAAACACATTTTTATAATTTAAATTGCACTCCGAATGTGCTGGGCCTCTGAACCGTACGGACAGATGGCAATGATCGCGAACTCGTACATCGCTAGCCTTGAATGGTTCTTCGCAAATATGACAATGTGCTGCATTGCGAAATGTCGTCAACTGTTCGGGAGTTAAATCCAGCATGGGAACATTACTGGTAAGAATAAGTTTGGCAAAGTTTGCAAAATTTATAAGTTCGTCGACGAACCATGAAACACAATCTGTGTCGCGGCGACATCGATACATCGACAGTGATGTATCATATGAACAATGCATATAATATGCAATGCTGTGAACATTGTGGTGTTGATATGTATGCGATGATGCACTCCAGATCTGCATATACCACGAAAGGGAGCCGCTCCTTCCTATCGTGGTTGCTGAAATTGAGCAGATTGTCGCCTTCTCTGGGCAGCAGAATGGCGCAGTTGTTTATCTGCCCGCAGTCCAGCGAATGCACCTCCAACTTCTCGGTAGATCTGAAGTAGTGCATGCATCTGTAAACCCCAAAAAAATTTATTTAATTTCACATATATTTCAACATTTTTTAAACATTTCATAAATTTTTTTTATACATACCGATCGCAGATGAATTTCTTGGCTTTGTGCGTGCTCTGCTGTATGCTCCACCAGCCTGGACAAGTCCTTAATGCATGCAAAGTGCCCTACATCGCCGTGCTCTTGATTCGGCGTGTAAAGCAAGTTTACATGTCTATCCCTCTTCTGGCTGGTGAGGTGCAGCGGGAAGACGGTTGGCCCTTCTTCATCTTCTCCTCGAAGCTGTAGACATTGACGGAGATGTCGTTCAGCCGTTCAAACTTCCCAATATACCCCAGAGACATTGGGAACTCAATGCCCTGGAGATTTAGGATCGACATATACTGCGGGTATGAACCTGGACGTTCAGGATATTTTGTTGCTGGATGAAGAGCTGCGACAACTGCCCGCGCGAAACATGCGTTGTCCGAGGATTGTATGCTTATTGTTGCCCTCTTCAGCATGATTTCTCGCGGCAACTTGAAGTGACACCCCGCGCGGAGTGGATTATACTTATTGACATTGACTGTCAGATTCATGATTCTCGCCAATGCCCATCCGCTGTCGCGTTCCTGGAACTCTTCCAGCGATGCCAGGGTGGATTCGACGACGCATCGCTGGTACCACTCCTGCAGATCGGATGTGTGGAAGAGTTCACAGTTTTGGGTGTTGATGCTTTTACAAGCATGCTTGTCACCTGCCACAAATTCGCCGTTGAACACCGTGTTCACTTTGAGGTTTCGATGTTTCCTCAAAGTGTCCCGAACATGCTCCAGCACAATGGTCTCTGCATCCTGGAGGAAGTTGCGCGGTTCGATATAATTCGAATTTAGGATGACACCTGTTAATACGCGAGTATCGAACGCAGTGTGGATTTCACGCCACAAAGTCCCGTACTCGAATGTCCGGCACCTTCACGCGCGAAACGTCTGCGCACCAAATGTTTCAATCCTTCGAGTAGCGCGATTCGAGCAACCAACGATTGTCGAACACCGATCGATAATCGCGGGCGTTTCACGCGGCTGTGTTCTTCCAAAGATTCGATACACTCGTTGCGCCATTCTTCCCACGCGAGGTACTCTTCCTGCGAAATCAATCGTTCGGATTGATCCAACAATTGGCGTTCTACTTGTACGAAATGTTCCATGATTGTAAATGGAATGTAAATGGAATGTAAATGCAAATGTAAATGTAAATGTAAATGTAATATCTTTTTTTTTCGATGCAACACGTTGTAACTATTTGAGGCCTTGTGCAGTTTAAAGCGTGCTTTTATACCATCACAGCGATTTGGTATCTCTGCCTAACTCTTTCGGTGTCTCTCCCCCTCCCTCAAATGCATTGCATGCCAACATGGTTCTATGCAGTTTCTGCTGATATCGCATAATTCTTTCCAGGGTATTATATTAAATTAAACACGTGTCGAGACTTTTATCCTTGGAGGCCCAAGTTACATGCAATCGCGCGATATGCTGCGATGTTAAGATTGAACAAAAGCATTATGGAAAAAAAATGGTAGTTTTAGAATAAAATATTCAGCGCTTCCATAGATATTATATTACATTCAACACGTGTCGAGACTTTTATCCTTGGAGGCCCAAGTCACATACAATCGCGCGATATGCTGCGATGTTAAGATTGAACAAAAGCATTATGGGGGGGAAAAATGGTAGCTTTAGAATAAAATGTGGTGGGGATTGCACCTCTATTTAAGCCGTCTCCCCGGACGCTATTCCATCAATTGCTCAGTAGCTTCGCTGAATTTTCGACGGAACAAATAGTGCTCTGAAAAACAATGTGTAGTACCAGTGCCGTGGGCTATTACGTTCCAATCAGGCAAGATGATGGTGTAGCTCCATGCAAGGAGAATACATTTAACAGGTAACCTTTCATAATTTTTTATTTATTTATTTATGTTTTTTCATGAAAAAAGGTCATTTTCATGATTATGCTTTTAGGCCACGCCAACCATCGCGTGTCATGGTCAGAAGATACGCATTAACATCCACGGGCTGCAAATATTTGGAAATTGAATCAGCGTAGGACCTACAGCCGATGTAGAAATTCTTCTCGGTGATAATCGTGGGAATCATCTTAGAATACCATGGCATACATGGAACTCACTATTCGACTGCTGTACAACCATCGAAGAACGTGCACAATTGCCTGGATCATCATTGATGCAGATTAATGAATTAACGGTGGAATTTTGTCGGATGTTTGATTCGTCGATTGTAAAGATGACAATTGATAATAAGTCGCTGTATTTCAAACCGAATACAGTAGGATTTTTTATTTAATCTTGAGCCATGTGTAAGCTATGTGTATCCGCGGCTCTATCAAACTGTAGAAGATGTGAGGAAAAAATTTATAACTTTTGTTAACGTGTTGCAACAGAGCAATGCTGTCATCGAAACATTAGATACGCGTAGTGCTGCTAAAATCATACGTGACAACGTATATTACTGCAGGGATTATCTTGTAGATTGCGAACTGTTAGCATGCGCCATCAATGATATTGTAATTGAAGCTTGTAAGAAAAAACGTAACAATATATTACCGAAACATTAGATACGCGTAGTGCTGCTAAAATCATACGCGACAGTGAATATTACTGCAAGGATTATCTTGTAGATTGTGAACTGTTAGGATGTGCCATCAATGATATTGTGGTTGATGCTCGCATAAAAAAATGTAACAATATAGTATCATTTAAAACATATATTATTTCTCCAATTTTATTTACCCGTCTTCCACATTCTCTCCTCGCATAAATCTAAGGCTGGACCGTCGATTTAATTTATATTTTAATCCGATTTTTTTTATTTATTTTTGTATTTTTTCCTTTTAAACATAACAAAAATATATAGTATCATTTAAAACATATATTATTTCTCCAATTTTATTTCACCCGTCTTCCACCTTATCTCCTCGCATAATTCTAAGATTCGACGTTTCAAAAAACAATATATTCTTCTATTGTAACAATATAGTATCATTTAAAACATATATTATTTCTCCAATTTTATTTACCCGTCTTCCACATTCTCTCTCGCATAAATCTAAGGCTGGACCGTCGATTTAATTTATATTTTAATCCGTTGGACGCAGCGTGTCGCGAAACACGATATTGCAGATTCGCGTAGCAATGACTTCGTCGAAAGGCACGCAGATAACGTACTCGCTGACAAAGCGCGAAAACGCATCGTTGCGCGAGACTCGACTCTGGATGAAAGAGGAACTGCAATTTTTCGAGTAAATTTTCGCATTTAGTATACAGGGTGTTACTCTACCTATAGTCAATATTTTGGGTTGTGATTCTACAGGCGAATATAAGTCGAAAATCAAGAGTGATGAAATTGTGGTAAATGCTTTGTTTATTAATTATCGATGGTTAAAGATTGGCGTCTGGAGCGCCTGAATGACGGCAACTTAAAATAGGGCCGGTCACTATACCAATATCGATCGGCGGCAACGTCGAAGACCCCAACGAAAATCAGCTGATGGAACAGCCCGGCCGCCGATCGATATTGGTGTACTGATCGGCCTATTGTCACCGCAGTTCGAATTTTAATTATTTCTCTATTAACCCTTTGCATTCGAAGAATGTTTCGGCATCCAGTCTGCTTTTCCTGTACAGTTTTTAATACCAAACGGTTACAAATGGTTCTTACCGTATTTATTTTTATTTTAATTTTAAGACACACTGGCGAGAAGCGTCACTCGGGTGCGCAGGGTTAATTTCCTAAAAATTCCGAGAGCATCTTCCCACATTTTATTCCTTCTTCCTTGGATACAGCGAATACAAATAATTAAGAAACTCGATTTAGTAATTTACGTACTAATTACGTAGTAATTAACGAATTAGGTAACAGTTATAGTGATAGTATTTTTAATTATTTGCATTCGTTCTTCGACGTATCTTCAATGCACATGTTGCTACCTAGCCAACGCGTGCGCCACGCCGAGTTCCATGACCTCCGATCGCGACGCTCGAGACCAGGGAGGCCTACAATGTTGCGCACTAGAAAGCGACGAATCTGAAATTATTCTGCATTTCAGCAAAAATTATTCTGCAAAAATAGGAAAAACAGGGAATCCATTGGTGTCACTGGCATACCTATCGACTCAATGAAGAATAAAGAATTTAATTTATCGCATAAGCTGTCTATCAACGCCTGACCGACTTAGACGAAGGTGTAGCGACACATTGTATGTGGTTGTTCATTTGTAACATTTTTCGTTTCCTTCACGCAGCGATTTGACCAAGGTTTCGTCAGTTTGACGACTGTCGTCAACGCGAGCACAGACTACAATCGGCGAGAAGTATTTTTATTGTCGAAAGCAGTCTGCGTTTTTTAATTTAGTCAGAGTTGTAGATTAATTTTAGGTTTAGTTTCAGTTTTAGTTTTAGCTTTAGCTTTACCTTAGGCTTTTAAGATTTCTTTTCTTTTCTTGTCTTGTCTTGTCTTTTCTTGTCTTTTCTTGTCTTTTCTTGTCTTTTCTTTTCTTTTCTTTTCTTTTCCTTTCTTGTCTTTTTTAAGCTTTTTTAGGCTCTGTGTGTAGTGTGTGAAGTGGTGCGTGCGCACGAATTTTCTACGATGGAAGGACAATATTCGTTCATTGAGCTCTCAGACATGCTCATGTGCTACGGTGAAGCGAAGGGTAGTACTCCTGAAGCACTTCGCATTTATTGCCAAAAATATCCACGGAGAAATGTGCCCGATAGAAGGATATTTATCAGACTGTATCAAAGATTACGTGATACAGGTTCGGTTGCGGGAAACAGATCCGGGGGACGTAATCGACAAGATCCGGACATCGAAGAGAGGGTGATGCGGCGAATTGAGGAAAACCCATCGACCAGTACACGAAGAATTGCGGCAGAGGAACGTGTAAGCAGTACCACTGTCTGGAGAATCCTAAAAGAAAGACAACTGTACCCGTATCATTTGCAACGGGTTTTTTTTTTTTTTTTTTTTTTTTTTTTGTTGTCGTGGGGAAAATCTTAGAAAGACTCCCTCCCACCTCTTTGGGGAGAGGCGGGAGGGGTGTGTGGGATTCCCCGCGCCCATTATAACGGGCGCGGGACCTACCCACTAAAAACCCCACGGTGACCCTTCCGCACGATTTGGGAGGATATCGAGAATCGCTCGAAGCATACTTCCGGTATTCTCCCCATGCCCGCGCTTAGCGCCCATCCGCGGGAGGACAAACGGTCCCCCGGTAATCGCCCTGTCTCATACCGGCAGGACGAGGCCACATCGTCCTGCCGCCATCCGTCCCGGGGCCGCGTCTAGAGGCGGCTGCGAGCCCCAACTCGCAACCGCCGCGACCCCGTTTCTGCCCCTCGGAGGCCGGCAGCTAACGGCCTCACCAGGCCACCGAGGGTGCCGCTCCGTGCGCCGGACCCGGACAGGAGGCAATGCCACCCCATCCGGTCCGACCCTGCGCCGCCTGGCGGGAGGGGGCTCCTATCAGGACCCCCCTCCCAGCCTGGGTCATGCGCCACGCCGAGGGGGCCGCCCGCGTCGCCTGACACCCAGGCGACGCTCTCTCGCCACCAAACGAGCGCGAGCCTCAGCGCGCCGCTGACGCTCTCGCTCCCTTCCCGCGGTCTCCATCTGCAACATTACGATTTCGCAGAAGGAGGCCACGGCCCTCCACTTCTCCTCGCTGCCGAGCATGGCGCGCACCATGCCCGGCAGCGAGACATCCCGCCAATGACGCCGATCAGGACACGGCGTTCACCCTCCCATGCAGCGCATACCTCGAGGGTATGTTCCGCCGTGTCCTGCTCAGCGTCTCAATGGCAGCAACGCGCCGTCGGCTCCTTCCCTATCCGGCACAGGTATCTCCCGAAGCTGCCATGCCCAGAGAACACCTGTGACATCCTGTAAGTGAGGCTTCCATGGCCTCTGTCCAGCCACTCACATAGGAGTGGCCGAACAGCCCCGACTGTCCGGTGCCCCGCGGTAGGCAGAGCCAACCGCTCTTGCCACGCGTGCACCACGGACTGCCGGGCCTGGCGCTTCAACTCGCCCCAAGCAGGTTCCTGCACACCCGGGACACCCCCACCCCCGCGCGACGATCGACGCGGTGACGATACATCATCGCGTGCGACCGCGCGAGGAGATCCATGGGCGGCATCCCGCAAGAACCGTCGCCGCGTCATGTGACACGGTCCGGTACCCGCGGACGACCCTTAGAGCCATCCGCCTCTGCACCCGACGCAGCATAGTCATGCCGCGCCGGGAGGCCGCCAGGTCGTCCGCCCAGACGGGGGCCCCGTATAGGACCACCGACTTAACCATTGCCACATAGAGGCGGCGTACTCGGCCCGCCGGGCCCCCAGGTTAAGCAGAATCCGGCCAAAGCCCGACCATCCTCTCCAGCCGGGGACCAGGCAGCGGAAATGCTCCTCTGAAGCGCCGGTGGCTATCGAGGATCAGCCCCAGATACCTCATCTGAGGCTTCACCTCGATATTAGCCTCACCCAGGCTGATCAGAGGGGGTGGCGGATCCTGCCGAGATGAATGGAACGCTATCACCTCGGTCTTATGGACCGCCACCGTCATCCCCATCCCTCTGATCCGGTCGACGACGCGTTGCGCCCCCTCCTCCGCGAGACGCTTGGCCCTCCCCCAGTGCGCCCCGACGGCCAGCACCAGTGTGTCATCTGCATAACACACGGCGCTGACGCCGTCGGGGAGGTCTGCCCGCAACACTGCGTCGTACGCGATGTTCCACAGGAGTGGCCTGAGACCGACCCTGCGGAACACCGCAGTACACCTCCCTCCGCATATGCCCATCCCGGCTCGGATACTCGATCCACCTGCCGCGGAGATAGTCCCCGATGACCGCCCCGAGACAAGTGGGGACCCGGATGATATTCGAGCTCCCTCAATATCTCCTCCCCCAGGGCAGGGTGTTAAAGGCGTTGGCAATATCCGAAGCGATATTGCCAAAGCCACTCCCTCCCCGGGAGACGGCACTGACCCCGAGGAGGGCCCTGACACGACCTATCGCGTCGATGGTCGATCGACCCTCCCGGAAACCGTACTGGCAGTCCAGGCCAGGCCGGGGCACTCCCGCGCCAGGTGCTCGACGAGGCGGGCAGCAATCACTCGCTCGAAGAGAGCTTGCCCACCTCGTCACTTGAGGAGACAGATGGGCCGGTATGCGGAGGAGACTCCGCGGAGCCGACCCTCGCTTCCGGAGGGAGGACCATTTTCCTCCGCCACCTTCCAAACTGGGAATCGCCCGTCCACTCAAAGGCATCGGCTCGAACAACCGCCTGAGGTCAGCCCCAAAGGACGCCTGGGTCAAGCATCTCCAAACCCGGCCGGGCACACCATCCGGACCCGGGGCCGTGTTACGCGCCCCGAGGTCTCGTCTGATGGCCGCGGCCAGCTCCCCTGAGTGACCCCAGTTCGGCCGCCCACTCCTTCTTTGGGACTGAGCCAGCCTCCGCCGGAGGACGTGGTCCCCTTACCCGAATTGCAGGAAAAGAGTATTGACCACGTCCTCCAGCAGCCGGGGTCAAGACCCTCGTGACGGGGGGGCGCCCACGGGCGAGAGCTTTCTTCCAGCACCACCTGTACGTAAGCGCCCCCCCAGCGATCGTCATCGAGGGTCTGGAGGAGATCCTTCCAATTCATTTGCAACGGGTGCAGAAAATAGAAGAGAGTGATTTTGAGAAACGCTTCCACTTTTGCACGTGGATGATGGATATGGATTACAGCCGGGCTGAAGGCTTCCTTATCCAGGGATATTATTTACCGGGATGATGCAAAACTTTCTGAAATCAAAGTGGCAGCGTTAATGCACACAATTGTCACATCTGGGCAGAAGAAAAACCCGCATGTGCTGTTAGGAAATAAATACCCAGCGCCAATTTTCTACAAATATTTGGGCAGGAATTCTTGGCGACAAGATTATTGGACCTCTTGTTCTCCTTCCTTTCGGTTAGGGAGGCCAAGAGTATTTGGAATTCTGAGGACACAATTGCCTACTCTATTAGAAGACGTACCGCTGATTGTAAAGCGAAGAGACATGTGGTACATGCAAAGACGGTGCACCAGCACATTACGCCATATCAGTACGCCAATATTTAAATGAATACTTCTGCAATAGATGGATTGGACGAGGAGGACCGAACGCTTGGCCTGCTCGGTCTCCAGATTTTAATCTCCCCTTGACTTCTTCTCTACTGGGGACACATGAAGAATTTGGTCTATTCCAACGCCCGTGGCCAATACGAGGGACGAATTAGAAACAACGAATCCAGTTTACATCGGGAGATAGTGCAGAATATGATGGAGTGACTTCCGACAAGTACGCGAAAAACTTTCGCAGACGAATGCAACTGTGACTTCAGGAAAATGGTGGTCACGTTGAACATCTCCTGTAAGACAATATTTTGTGCGCGTGAACACATGGACACTCGCGAATAAACTACTCGCGATGCGTGTGTGTGTGTAATTAAATGAACACTCGCAGGACGGGACAATTGCGGTGCGTGTGTGCCCGTGTGGATGATTTGCACCTTGGTTGGCCTGCCTCCTGGCGCAAGGCCTGCTGGTCCGTCAAGATTGCCGTCATTCAGGCGCTCCAGACGCCAATCTTTAACCATCGATAATTAATAAACAAAGCATTTACCGCAATTTCATCACTCTTTGATTTTCGACTTTATATTCGCCTGTAGAATCACCCCCAAAATATTGACTATAGTGTAGAGTAACACCCTGTACAGTATGGAAAACTTTTATTTCTTGTGTTTCGTAATGATATTAACCATTTTCTATAACGCGTTTGCAAGAGTTTGACCAAACCTAACCACAGTGAACTATAAAAATCTGGAATTTATACGAGTACTAGAATAATAAATAGAAAGAATAGATTTACGAGCCGAATGATGTGTTCTTTTTTTTCGCTAGCTGTAAATATTTTCTTAGGAGAACATTATGTAATTCTTTTTTTTTTAGATCTCAACAAACGTACCGAGAACGCCGAAAGGACAATAAAAAAAATGCCTGTGGGTGTTGAAAAAAATTTTCGGGGGTCATCCCGTCCCTCGGTTCGGTATGAAAAGTTTTCGGGGATCATTCCCCCCCTCTTAAAAAATTTCCGACGGCGGGCCAGGTCTGGAGAGGTCTCCGCGGCGGCTCGGCCTGGACTAATCCCCGACATCCCCACTCCACGGTTCGTGTGCGCGCAACCACTCCTTTTCCACTCCCCCCACAGGCCCCGCGCCGTTCTCCGCGCCGCACTCCCCCGCGCGCCCTACCTTCCCCTCGCCGCACGCTCCCCTCATTGCCCCCTGGGTTAGAATCCCCCTAGCTATACTACTACCGTGGCTGAGGTTTTCTTCCTCGGGAGGTTGAGGTCATTCCTCAATTTCGCCGAGATGAAGGATGTTTCGGACCCTTGATCTAACAGCGCGCTCGTTAAACGCGACGCACCGTTTTCTCCGTACACTCGTACGATCGCGGTCGCCAACAGCACCGGCTTTAGTACGTCTGTACTCGCAGTACAGTGTGACGTAGTGGCCCGAGACGTAGCTGCTTGCGCATTCGGGGTATCGATGCCGGCTTTCGCCTTAGCCGTACGGCGCTGTGGAGGGGCGTTATCTCACCGTTCCTCGCGCTTGCCGTTCGAATATTTCGATTTCGGCTTTTGGCTTTCCGCCTCTTTTTCGCGTTGCCTGTCGGAAATGCAACAGGGTGTGATGCCTGCCACTGCATCTCGAACAACCTTGTTGACTCCGGCAGCCTCTCTACGTCGTAGATCCAGGGCCAGACAGGCTATACATGGTCCTGACTGTCGCTTATGATCTGGTAACGTACCAGTGCAGAGAAACGCTTAAATGTGCCCGCATTCCGAGAGTGCATGCGTTAGTCCGCAAATCGTGCCACTTTCGCTGCGGCAGGGGGAATCCACGACGGTGTTATGACTCTGTACTTCGTGGCTTCTGTTCCTGTTTTGGAGGCAATTCTTTGCGGTTATGTTCCGTCAATTACGGACATAGCTCCCCCGCGCCTCCTGATCGAGGAATCTGAATATCTCCTCTATCATCGGATATTCCGTTGACATTTTGAGGGACCGTTCCCATTCGCCTTGCAACGCGGCATCGAATTGGCACGCTACACTGTGTGTGAGCAGCCAACTAAGCTGCTCTTCAGCTTTTTCCTTTTAGCAAGGATAGCGAGTGCTTTCTTGCCGGAAAAGCCGGATGGTAACCTGCTGGAACACTCGAGCCAGGTCGCCTTTTCCGGATTTTTGTCATTCTCAGGATTCGAACAAGTATCTTGACCAGTACCAGAGCGTCTGGAGCCGAATTCTCCTGTCTTCCCTTCCCGGGGTTGACCACGCCACTGAGAAATTATTATCCGTTATCGCAAGAGATGCACGATAAGCGGCTGCCGATCTCTCCGGTTATACAGGTGTTTAGGTATTTAAACCATTGCAAATCCGTTAACGTGTGGTTGATTATTACTCCGGCGGTAAATAGGTCCTCTCGAAATTTTCCCATTTCGAAAGATCCCCGTCGAATTTCTCCAACCTCATCTTCCAGGAGTTCTGATCGGTATTGTTTGCTGGATTTCCGGAGCATCACCGTTCTTGGACCTGTGGTGAGTCGGGTTATTTCCCGCGGCCACATAGGCCTGGAACTCCAGAAACTTTCTGTTTTCGGTTTCCTCCATGAAACTCCCGTTGGAACAACCTTCGTAATCGTGTCGTTCCCAGGTAGGGGAGAAGCTTACACACGACCATATATCGATTCGGTTCATCTGTTGCCACAGAGTTTTAACGTAATTGAGCCTTCTCTTCCAGAATTTTCTGGGTATATTTGGCTCGACCGCATATTTTGAGTGTTGATGGACGCCCTACTTATCCGTTGCATCCCTCTTGGTCAGCGGTAATTCTCGAGGTATGCCCCAAGGTCAGACCAGTCGGGATCGTTCCGTAACGGGACATGTAAGTTGTTGAAGGTTAATTTATTCAAAACAACCGTACACGGGAGAAACTGTGTGTATTACGCCGTCCAACCACTTCCCTTTCCCCGATTACCTCAATATCCCGGCCTCGAAGGGACCTTATGTTAAAGAGCGTTGATACACTTTTTAACGAATGAGAGTCCTGGATAGAGGTGTGGGAGTTTTATAGGGGAAGTGAATCGGACACAAATGGTTTTTTCTTTTCGCTGGCCTTTTAGACCGACCTTTTATTACATAAAAACCAAATAAAAGAAACACAAAGAAAACCCCAACTTAATAATTATAATTTGAAAAGTAACGAGACTGAACCGGGAAATTAATCTTTGTGCCTCGTGTCTGGCCGTTCCGCGATGTCGCAAGTTGGGTCGCTTGGGCACTCGCAGGCTTGAGGTAGGCCAAGATTCCTGGTATGAACAGAAAAACACGACTATGTGTTAGACACACGTACACGGTATACGTATCTTCGTCGCGCTCGTTTGCTCGGCGCTCCTGGCTTCGGAATTCGAACGTACCGGAGCGGAGAATTGTAAACTTGTCGTAGACATTACGAAATATAAAGTGTGACTGTATTTCTGGCTAATAAAAGAATTAAACTTTCTTTTCTTCGCTTCGATTCAGTGGTCGATTGCTCCAGTGGACGGGGATGCAAGAGGAGGTTGTAAGGCTCCTAATGCACTGTTCCCCGTGAGTATGCACACTGAGTCTGGTGCGTCGGAGTCGCACTGCAGTGCACTGCACCCGTAATGACCGTCAATCTGCGGCTTCTCTTAACACGTCCCAACAGATGGACTTATATGGCTTGAGAGTTACCCTGCGAAGCCCGACAACACGTTGTTCGAATGCACGAATGCACTACCTCGACGTGATACGTTGCAGCATTTTGAACTACGCGGGGCCTGACCCACGACTCCGTTACTTCCTCCTGGCACTGGTGCTCCTCTAAACGTTAAGCACCGGCGTGATTCTATAGAAATACAAGGAGGCGAAGACCAGAAAATCACATCGTCCAAAATGGACGCCAGGAAGTCCATACGCCGAGAAGTATGGACGGTAATCCTGACTTCTTATATGATTCAAACTGTTTATACGTTGTAATCTGACCGTTAAATTCCTGCATTAGCATTGGGTCGAACAATCCTTATTGGTGTATTCTCGAGCGCCTCCAAAAATATGCAGTAAATTTAAATTGATTAAACTCGATCGAGATTTTCTCAGCGAACGAGATCTTCAGAATCACTCTGCACGAATCGAGATGCGAATCTGTGTTTTTCAAGCCAAGGTGGGAATTAATTTCCGACCTTTTTCGAGCAAGGGCGCTACACCTTTTTCAACAATAGCAAGTCTTTATGGCTTTCTCGCACGAGGATCTTCCCTCTTAAATCGCGATTAACTTCTGACTCGAGATATGATCGTGTGAGCCGATGCGTCTCGTTCAGATGTCGCCGTAAGAGATGATACGGATTGACAGCCGAAGACGTCGACCTGGTACTCTTTACTGTGGCGTCGTTCCGTGGCGCTGTCTGAATTTCGGCAAATCGTCTCTCCTTTGTCACATTTATCGGCGCACTTACTCTCTCACGGTACTGACGTCACTAACACCGTTAGCACACTCGAATCAGAAAGGTAATGAGCCGTTACCGATGCCAGAAGAAACTCATAATAAATGCGTTTTTCAAATTTCACCGTTCGCTCTACAAATCCAATTAGAGATAATCTCATGGTCATTGTACGTTAACAGGATTAACGGTAATTTGCAGGCCGAGGATAATCGCTTCGGCATTAGTGCAATCTTTAGACATAGTTAGATTTCGTCCAAGTTAGTTAGTTAGTTTGGTCAATTAGTTAGTTAGTTTGTCAGTTGAAGTTAGTTAGTTTGCAGTTAGTTAGTCAGTTTCTCAGGTTAGTTAAATGTCAGTTTGTCGCTAGTTAGTTAGCACGTAGGTCTGCAGCAGCTGTAAGTTAGTGGTGGGTTTGTCAGTAAGTTAGTTAGTTTGCAGTTAGGTTAGTTTCTCAGTTAGTTTTAGTTATTTTTGTCTGTTAGTTAGTCAGTTTGGACAGTTAGTTAGTTAGTATGCAGATTTGATAGTTAGGTTCTCAGTTACTTAGTTAGGATTGTCTCTTAGATAGATTGTTTGTCAGTTATAGTTAATTGTGTATGCAGCTAGTTAGTTATCTGATAGATAGATGGTTAATCAGTTGGTTAATATGTGCAGCTTCAGTTGGTTAGTCTGCCATTAAGCGAATTGGTTCATCAGTTGGATTAGTTAGTTTGCAGTTATTTAGTTAGTTTGTCAGTTAGTTAGTTAGTTTGACAGTTAGTTAGTTAGTATGCAGTTAGTTAGTTAGTTTGTCAGTTTGTTAGGTAGACTGTCTGTCTGTTAGTTAGTTTGCAATTAGTTAGTTAGTTTCCCAGTTAGTTAGTTAGTTTGACAGTTAGTTAGTTAGTATGCATTTAGATAGTTAATTTGTCAGTTACTTAGTTAGATTATCTGTTAGTTTGATTGTTTCTCAGTTACTAGATAGATAGTTTGTCAGCTAAATAGTTAAATATGGTATGCAGTTAGTTAGTTAGTCTGCAGTAAACTTATACAGCCTTTGTCAGTTAGTTAGTTATCGTGTTATTTAAGTTAATTTGTCAAAGTTAGTTTGTTAGTTTGGAGTTATTTTGTTAGTTTGTCAGTTAGTTAGGCAGACTATTCTGTCTTGTTAGTTATTAATATAATGAAGAAGTTATTTCCATTAGTTAGTTAGATGTTAAAGAAGCGGTATACTTAGATATTAATTTGTCATTACTTAGTTAGATTTATCTGTTGTTTGATATTTCTATTAGTTAGTTAGTTTGTCAGCTAAATAGTTAGTAAAATAAAGAAGAAGGTCTTATGTTAAACTAGTTAATTGTCAGTTAGTTTGTTAGTTTGGAGTTAATTAGTTAATATGCAGTTATTTAGTTAGTTTGTCAGTTAGTTAGTTAGTTTGTGAGATAGATAGTTAGTATGCAGTGAGTTAGTTAGTATGCAGTTAATTTGTTAGTTTGTCAGTTCGTTAGTAAGATTTTCTGCTAGTTAGTTAGTTTGTCAGTTAGTTAGTTAGTCTGCAGCAAACTAGTTAGTTTGTCAGTTGAAGAAGTAGTTAGATTGCAGTTAGTTGAAAAGTTAGTTTTGTCCAGTTAGTTAGTTAGGTCTTGACAGTTAGTTAGTTGGTATGCAAATGTTAGATAAAGTTAGTTTGTATGCAGTTAGTTAGATAGTTTGTCAGTTAGTTAGTTAGCGCTTTGCATTAAATTCACTTAGTTTGACAGTAAGTTATATATTGGATATATTATTTGTATACTAGTTAGGTATAGATAGTTTCTCAGCGTTAGTTGGTTAGATTTTGTCTGTTAGTTAGTTAGTTAGTTTGTTTATGAATAGTTAGTTGAAGTTAGTTTGTCAGTTAGTTAATCTGCTTTTGGCAGTTAGTTAGATAGATTGTGAGTTAGTTAATTAGTTTGCAATTGAATTAGATAGTTTGACAAAGTTATTTAGATAATTGGATAGTATATTAGCTAATTAGTTAGTATGTCTGTTAGTTGAATTAGTTTGTCAGTTAGTTAGTTAGTTTGTCAGTTAGTTAGTTAGTTTCTCCAGTTAATTAGTCAGTTTGCAAAGTTAGTTAGTTAGTTTTGTCAGTTAGTTAGTTAGCCTGCAGCAAACTAGTTAGTTTTGTCGATTAGTTAGTAAGTTTGGCAGTTAGTTAGTTAGTCTGCATGCTTGAAGCTAGTTAACTTCCGTCAGTTAGTTAGTTAGTGCAGTTAGTTATTTAATTTGCAGTTATTTAGTTAGTTTGACAGTGATAGTTAAAGTTAGCATGCAGTTAGTTAGTTTGTTTGTCAACAAAGCGTTAGTTAGTCAGATTGTCTGTAAATTAGTTAGTTTGTCAGTTAGTTTGTTAGTTTGCCGTTAGTTAGTTAGTTTGTCAGTTAGTAGTTGGTTTAACGGTTAGATAGTTAGTATGCAGTTAGATAGTTAGTTTGTCAGTTAGTTAGCTAGATTGTCTGTTAGCTAGTTAGTTTGTCAGTTAGTTAGTTAGTTTTCAGTTAGTTAGTTAGTATGCAGTTAGTTAGTTTGTATGGAGTTAGTTAGTTAGTTTGTCAGTTAGTTAGTTTGATTTTCTGTTAGTTAGTTAGTTTGTCAGTAAGTTAGTCAGTTTGTCAGTTAGTTAGTTAGTCTGCAGCAAACTAGTTAGTTTGTCAGTTAAAGTTAGTTGGTTTGCAAAGATAGTTAGTTAATTTGGTAAATTATTTAGTTGGTATTGTCAGTTAGTTGAGATAGTTTCACTGTTAGTTGGATTAAGTATGCAGTTAGTTAATTAGTTCGGTCAGTTAGTTAGTTAGATTGCCTGTTAGTTAGTTAGTATGCGCAGTTAGTTAGTTAGTATGCAGTTAGTTAGTTGGTTTGTAAGTTAGTTAGTTAGGTTGTCAGTTAGTTAGTTAGTCTGCAGCAAACTAGTTAGTTTGTCAGTTAGTTAGTTAGTTTGCAATTAGTTAGTTAATTTGCAGTTACTTAGTTGGTTTGTCAGTTAGTTAGTTTGATAGTTAGTTAGTTTGTATGAAGTTGGTTAGTTTACAGTTATTTAGTTAATTTGTCAGTTAGTTAGTTAGTTTGCAGTTAGTTAGATAGTTTGCAGTTAGTTGTTTAGTTTGACAGTTAGTTAGTTAGTTTGACAGTTAGTTAGTTAGTCTGCAGTTAGTTAGTTAGTTTGTCAGTTAGTTAGTTAGTTTGACAGTTAGTTAGTTAGTATGCAGTTAGATAGTTAGTTTGTATGAAGTTAGTTAGTTAGTTTGACAGTTAGTTAGTTAGTATGCACTCAGATTACTTTAGTTTGACAGTTAAGTTATATGTTGGATAGTATACTGGTTAGATAGATAGTTTCTCAATTTGATTGGTTAGGTTTTGTCTGTTAGTTAGTTGATTGGTTTGTTTACAGTTAGTTAATCTAGTTATGCAGTTAGTTAGTTAGTTTTGTCAGTTAGTTATGTATTTTTAGTTTATCTGTTAGTTAGTTAGTTTGTCAAGAAGAAGTTTGTTGAGTTAGAATGGTTTGTCAGTTAGTTAGTTAGTTGAATGTCAGTTAGCTGATGCTAGTCAGTTTTGCAGTTAGTTACATAGTTTGGGTCCAGTTGAGTTAGTTCTCAAGAATTACTGTCCTAGTTACAGTTGGTTAGTTTCTCAGTTAGTTAGTTAGTACTGCAGTTAGTTAGTTAGTTTGTCAGTTAGTTATATTGCCTGTTAGTTAGTTGAGTTTCTGCAGTTAGTTGAAGTTATTTCAAGTCAGTTAGTTAGGTAGTGGTCATGACTAGTTAGTTTGTATGCAGTTGGCAGTTTAGTTAGTGTTAGAATGTGGAGGGCTCAAGATGAGTTTAAAGGATCGAAGCAAGTAAATAGTCTAACGTTTGTCAGGATTACAATTATTGGTCTGGAAAAGTACTCGTCAGCACGTTATATAGTAATTTTTCACGTCGTCGAAAGTTAGTTCGACGAGCTCGTTTCGTTAGACCTCAAATTCGAACAGTTAGTCTCAATTAGATTATGCAAGACAAACCTCGCCTGTTTAACTGGCGTCTATTAGCTACGCGTCACGATAGTTCTGAAACAGTTAGACGGAAACGAGATGTAAATATCCGGTAACGTTTGTCTGTTCTCCGCTAGTTAGTTAATGCCGTTACCACGCGCTCCTGGATTAGTTTGTCGCACTCAGGAGCGTTAGAAACTCCAGCCGCCGCGTTGCGCAGCCAAGCTAGTGGACTAGTTATGTTTGTGTGCGTTCCTTTAAACCGTTAGTTAGCTGATTGTCAGTTAGTTGGGAAAGTTAGATTCAACCTCGTTTCTTTTAGTTAGTTAGGTTTGTGACTATCGTTAGTCAGTTTAACGGGGTGGGAGGTTAGTGTTAGTGTGCAACCGCAAAACTAGGCCCTTAGTTTACTAAGTTAGTTGCGTGCGTACGGCATCGGTGTAGATGCAGTTAATTTGTGCCAACGGCGCCTGGGTTATTTACGATTAGTTTGGGCCTGACACCACGTAGAAGTTAGATAGTTTCAACGTCCACTAGCACAGTGACCGTACTTAGACTGGCGACCTTGAGTTAGTTATTCTGCCGTTCGTCGTAGTTAGTTGAGCAAAGTTGTCCCACACTTCGACTAGATGGTAGTTAGTAAATCCACCCAGGTTATTTTATACACCCTGATTTGTGTGTTGGTTCCGAACCGTATTTGTATACAAGTTAGTTACGAGAGTCAGGTTCGATAAAGTTAAACACGACCTCTGATTGCAGCGATCCGTGTTGCTCTTTTTACTAGTTTTCAGACCAAGGTGGGTCGTAGTGCTGAATACTTCGGACACGACCTTAGTACAGCGATCCGTTAGTCTGTATTACAGGCTTACTTGGATCGTACCCACTGTTGTCAGTTCTCGAAATCTCGGGTTATAACCTGCGAGATCTTTACAGTTATTGATCAGGAGTCGTGTTCCGACCTAGCTGCTATGCTGTTTAGCTAACGGGTCAAGAAGTATTAGTTAACGGCTTGCAGGAAGTTCACGGAGATTGTTTACAACCCGTTCCGTCTTAAACGTCTCTGCGGAGGTTCACGGGATGGGGTTGTTTTTCAACCCGTTCCTGCTTGAACGTCCTGCGGAGGTTCACGGGATGGGTTGTTTTTCAACCCGTTCCGCTCTGGAACGTCCTGTGCTAATTCACGGTATAGGATTGTTTTCCAATCCGTTCCGTAGTTGAACTTTGTTGTTCACGGTATAGGATTGTTTTCCAATCCGTTCCGTATTGAACTTGTTGTTCACGGTATAGGATTGTTTTCCAATCCGTTCCGTATTGAACTTGTTGTTCACGTTTACGGCTTTAAGTAGTGTGTCTAAGTTGTGGAAGTTCACGGTATAGATTGTTTTACAATTCCGTTACGTATTTGAACTTCCTGTCCACGTTTACGACTCTCCTTAAATAGTAACGGCCGTAGTTCACGGTATAGGATTAGTTTTACAAGTTCCGTTCCGTATTTGAACTTCATTTCCAAGTTTACGAATCTTTGATTTTAAATTCTAATCGTTTTTTACGGAAGTAATTACGGTACCGGATGGATTCCAATCCGTTCTCGTACTGCACTTCCAAACCCACGTTTATAATTTCGTCGAAAGTTCGAGTGACTCGAAACTATTCGAACGTCTTGGAAATTTCCGGGAGCGGGATCGTATGCCCATCTGCTCACTGCTTATTCCAAGCTAAGAGTGACGATCCAGCACGGCATAGTCAAATTCGAGGGGAGAATCTCCGGATTAGCGGGTCTGTAGACGAATTTGAATTCGTCTCGTCCAACTTATTATTGTCGTGTACCTTCTCTTTATACACGCGCCGAAACGTTAACTCGAAATCACGCGTAGTTTCGTCGATCGAGTGATGTTTCGAAGAAATCCGTATGTGACAGTTTCTTTATAATCCCGTCTTGTTTTCGCGTAGCGGACACGAGAGTCGAACAGTCTCGAGTCGGTTACATACGCAGAAAACAATACCGGGTGACGAATGATATTCTACTATTCTTATATGCTTCGAATTAACGCGATATTTAAACAGTTAGTTTGTCAGTTGGTTAGTTAGATTGTCTGTTAGATAGATAGTTTGTCAGTTAGTTAGTTAGTTTGTCAGTTAGTTAACTAGTATGCAGATAGTTAGTTAGTCTGCAGTAAACTAGTTAGTTTGTCAGTTAGTTAGTTAGTTTGCAGTTATTTAGTTAGTTTGTCAGTTAGTTAGTTAGTTTGACAGTTAGTTAGTTAGTATGCAGTTAGTTAGTTAGTTGCGGTGGTTGCTTTGTCTATTGATTGGTTAGCTAGTTAGTTTGTCAGTTAGTTAGTTGGTTGTCAGTTAGTTAGTTAGTATGTCAGTGAGTTAGTTTGTATGGTCAGTTAGTTAGTTAGTTTCTCCATGTTAGTTAGTTTGATTTTCTGTTAGTTAGTTAGTTTTGTCAGTTAGTTAGTTAGGGGTTTGCACTCAGTTAGTTAGTTTGTCTGGCAGCAAACTAGTTAGTTTGGTCAGTTAGTTAGTGGAGCAGTTTGGCGCAGTTAGTTAGTTAGTTTGTTAAGCTAGTTAGTTTGTCAGTTAGTTAGTTGAATAGTTTGACAGATAGTTAGTTAGATTATGCAGTTAGTTAGTTAGATTTGTCAGTTAGTTAGTCAGATTGTCTGTAAATTAGTTAGTTTGTCAGATTAGTTTGTTAGTTTGCCAGTTAGTTGTGATCTGCAGTTAGTTGATTGGTTGTCCAAGTTAGTTAGTTAGCTCTTGACAGTTAGATAGTTAGTATGCAGTTAGATAGTTTAGTTTGTCAAGTTAGTTAGCTAGAATTGTCTGTTAGTAGTTAGGTTTCTCAGTTAGTTAAGTTGGTTTGTCAGTTAGTTAGTTAGTTTGCAGTTAGTTAGATAGTTTCAGCAAACTAGTTTGTAAGTATCGCTGTATTAAAGTTTACAAAGGTTAGTTAGTTTGACAGTTAATAAGTTAGATTAGTCTGCAGTTAGTTAGTTAGTTTGGTCAGCTAGTCTGTTAGATATGTCAGTTAGTTAGTTAGTTTATCATATAATTAGTTAGTTTGTCAAAGTTAGTTAGTTAGTTTGACAAAGTTAAGTTAGGTTAGTATGCAATTGTTAGACTAAGTAGTTTGTCAGTTAGTTAGATTAGGGATTATCTTGTTAGTTAGACAGTTTGTCACTTCGTTAGTTAGTTTGTCAAGTTAGTTAGTTAGTTTGGACAGTTAGGGTTAGTTATTATGTCAGTTAGTTAGTTAAGGTTTGTCAGTTAGTTCGTTAGATTTGATGGTCTTGTTTGTCCAGTTAGTTAGTTGGTTTACAGTTTGTTAGTTAGTTTGTCAGTTAGTTAGGTAGGTTTGTCAGTTCGTTACATAGTCTCGTCAGTTAGTTAGTTAGTTTGTCAGTTAGTTAGTTAGTTTTTGTCAGTTAGTTAGTTAGTATGCAGTTAGTTAGTGAGTTTGTCGTTAGTTAGTTAGATTGCCTGTTGAAGTTAGCTAGTTTTCTCAGTTAGTTAGTTTATTTTGTCAGTTAGATACTTAGTTTGACAGTCAGTTAGTTAGTATGCAGTTAGATAGTTAGTTGTCAGTTAGATTAGTTAGATTTTCTGTTAGGGTTAGTTAGTTTGGGTCAGTTAGTTAGTTAGGTTTGCAGCTTGAAACCAGTTAAAGGTTTGTCATTTAGTTAGTTAGCTCTTATGTTAGTATGCCCAGTTAGTTAATTAATTGGCAGTTATTTAGTTAGTTTGTCAGTTAGTTAGTTAGTTTGACATTGTTAGTTAGTTAAGTATGCAGTTAGTTAGTTTGATTGTTAGTTAGATTAGTTAGATTGTCTGTTAGATTAGTTAGTTTCTCAGTTAGTTAGTTAGTTTGTCAGTTAGTTAGATAGTTTAAAGCAGTTAGTTTAGTTTGACAGTTAGTTAGTTAGTTTGACAGCAAGTTAATTGTCTGCAATTAGTTAGTTTGTTTGTCAGTTAGTTCGTTAGATTGTCAGTTATTTAGTTTCTCAGTTAATTAGTTAGTTTGTCAGTTAGTTAGTTAGTTTGACAGTTAGTTAGTTAGTATGCACTCAGATAGTTAGTTTGTCAGTTAGTTAGTTAGATTATTTGTTAGTTAGACAGTTTGTCACTTCGTTAGTTAGTTTGTGTTAGTATTAGTTTGACAGTTAGTTAGTTGTCAGTTAGTTTGGTTGACAGTTAGTTAGTTTGTTTGTCAGTTAGTTAGATAGATTATCTGTTAGATAGTTGTCAGTTTAAGTTAGACTGTCTGTTAGTTAGTTAGTTTCTACGCAGTTAGTTAGTTAGTTTGTCAGTAGTTAGTTAGTTTGCAATTAGTTAGTTAGTTTGTCAGTTAGTTAGTTAGTTTGTCAGTTAGTTAGTTAAATGCAGTTAGATAGTTAATTTGTCAGTTAGTTAGATTATCTGTTAGTTAGCTAGTTTGTCAGTTAGTTAGTTAGTTTGTCAGCTAGATTAGCTCTTGTCAGTTAGTTAGCCTGTCAGCTAGCTAGTTGCCTGTTGTCAGTTAGTTAGTTAGTTTGAAGTTAATTAGTTAATTTGCAGTTAATAAGTTAGTTAGTCAGTTAGTTAGTTAGTTTGTCAGATAGATAGTTAGTATGCAGTTAGTTAGTTAATTGGCAGTTATTTAGTTAGTTTGTCAGTTAGTTAGATAGTTTGACAGTTAGTTAGTTAGTGTGCAGTTAGTTAATTAGTTTGTCAGCTAGTTAGTTAGATTGTCTGTTAGTTAGTTAGTTTGTCAATTAGTTAGTTAGTTTGTCAGTTAGTTGGTTAGTTTGTAGTTATTTGGTTAGTTTGTCAGTTAGTTAGTTAGTTTGACAGTATGTTAATTAGTATGGAATTTGATGGTCAGTTTGTCAGTTAGTTAGTTAGTTTACAGTTATTTAGTTAATTTGTCAGTTAGTTAGTTAGTTTGCAGTTCGTTACATAGTTTGTCAGTTAGTTAGTTAGTTTGCAGTTAGTTAGTTAGTTTGTCAGTTAGTTAGTTAGTATGCAGATAGTTAGTTAGTTTGTCAGCTAGATAGCTACATTTTCTGTTAGTTAGTTAGTTAGTTTGTCAGTTAGTTAGTTAGTTTGCAGTTAGTTAGTTAGTTTGCAGTTAGTTAGTTAGTTTGTCAGTTAGTTAGATAGTTTGACAGTTACTTAGTCAGTATGCAGTGTGTTAGTCAGTTTGTCAGTTAGTTAGTTAGATTTGGAGTTAGTTAATTTGCAGTTATTGAGTTAGTTTGTCAGTTAGTTAGTTAGTTTATCTGTTAGTTAGGTAGTTTGTCAGTTTGTTAGTTAGTTTGTCAGTTAGTTAGTTAGTTTGTCAGTTAGTTGAAGGGCCGGTCAGTTTGTGTTAGTTACATAGTCTGCAGTTAGTTAGTTAGTTAGTTTGTCCGTTAGTTAGTTAGTATGCAGTTAGTTAGTTAGTTTGTCAGTTAGTTGGTTAGTTTGTAGTTATTTGGTTAGTTTGTCAGTTAGTTAGTTAGATTGTCTGTTAGCTAATTATTTTGGCAGTCAGTTAGTTAGTTTGATAGTTAGTTAGTTAGTATGCAGTTAGTTAGTTGGTTTGCAATTAGTTAGTTAATTTGCAATTATTTATTTGGTTTGTCAGTTAGTTAGTTTGATAGTTAGTTAGTTATGCAGTTAGATAGTTAGTTTGTCAGTTAGTTAGTTAGATTGTCCGTTAGTTAGTTAGTTTGTCAGTTAGTTTGTTAGTTTGTCAGTTAGTTAGTTAGTTTGTCAGTTAATTAGACAGGTAGCAGTTAGTTAGTTAGTTTGTCAGTGTGTTAGTTAGTTTGCAGTTAGTTACTTACTTTATCAGTTAGTTTGTTCGTCTGCAGCCAATCAGTTAGTTTGTCAGTTAGTTAGTTAGTTGTGTCTGCAGTTGGTTGGTTAGTTTGTCAGTTAGTTAGTTTGTTTGCAGATAGTTAGTTAGTTTGTCAGTTAGTTAGATACTCTGCAGTAAGTTAGTTAGTTTGCAGTTATTTAGTTACTTTGCAGTTAAGTAGTTAGTTTGTCAGTTAGTTAGTTAGTTTGCAGTTAGTTAGTTAGTTTGCAGTTACTTAGTTAGTTTGCAGTAAATTAGTTAGTTTGGTAGTTTGTTAGTTAGTTTGTCAGTGAGTTATATTGTTTGCAGTTCAAGGTTAGTTTGTCAGTTAGATAGTTTGCATTGCAGTTAGTTAGTTTGCAGTTAGTTAGTTAGTTTGTGAGTTAGTGAGTTAGTTTGCCTTATATTAGTTAGTTTGTAAGTTAGTTAGTTAGATTGCATTACATTAGTTAGTTAGTTTGCAGTTAGTTAGATTGTTTGCAGTTCGTTTGTTAGTTTGTAGTTCATTAGTTACTTTGTCAGTTAGTTAATTTGTTAGCAGTTTGTTATTTAGTTTGTCAGTTAGTTAGTTGGTTGCAGTTAGTTAGATTGTTTGCAGTTAGTTAGTTTGCAGTTAGTTAGTTAGTTTGTCAGTTAGTTAGTTAGTTTGCAGTTAGTATTAGTTTGTCAGTTAAGTTAGTTAGTTTGAAAGTTAGTTAGAAAGTTTGACAGTTAGTTAGTTAGTTTGTCAGTTAGTTAGTTAGTTTGGTGTTAGTTAGATAGTTTGGTAGTTAGCTGGTTAGTTTGACAAAGTTAGCTAGTTAGTTTGACAAAGAAGGTTAGTCATTGCAGTTAGTTAGTTAGTTTGCAGTTAGTTCGTGATTGTCTGTTAGTTAGTTAGTTTGCAGTTAGTATAGTTTGTCATTAAATTAGTTAGTTTTCAGTTAGTTAGTTAGTTTGATAGTTAGTTAGTTAGTTTGTAAGGTAGATAGTTAATTTTCAGTTAGTTAGTTAATTTGTCAGTTAGATAGTTTGTTTGCAGTTAGTTAGTTAGTTTGTCAGTTAGTTAGTTAATTTGCATTAAATTAGTTAATTTGTCAGTTATTTAGCTAGATTGCAGTTAGTTAGTTAGTTTGGAAGTTAGTTAGTGTTGGTTAGTTAGATAGTTGTCAGTTAATTAGTTTGCAGTTATTTGTTTAGTTTGTCGTTAAATTAGTTAGTTGTCGCTTCAGTTAGTTAGTCAGTTAGATAGTTAGTTTCTGTCAGATAGTTGTTAGATTGTCAGTTAGTTAGTCTAAATTTTCTTTAATTAGTTAGTTACTTGTGTTAGTCAGTTAATTAGTTTGTAAGTTAGTTAGTTAGTTTGGAATTGTTAGTTTGTAGATAGTTTGTTAGTTTGTCAGTTAGTGAGTTAGTTTCCAGTTAGTTAGTTAGTGTGATTAGTTAGATTAGTTTGCAGTTAGAAAGTTATTTCGTCAGTTTGTTAGTTAGTTCATCAGATAATTAGTTAACCTGTCTAGTAGTCAGTTAGGTTGTCCGTTAGTTAGTTAGTTTGTCAGTTAGTTTGTTAGTTTGTCAGTTAGTTAGTTAGTTTGTCAGTTAATTAGACAGGTAGCAGTTAGTTAGTTAGTTTGTCAGTGTGTTAGTTAGTTTGCGGTTAGTTAGTTTCTTTGTCAGTTTGTTAGTTAGTTTGCAACAATCTAGTTAGTTTGCCAGACAGTTAGTTAGTTTGACAGTTATTAAGTTAGTCTGCAGCAAAATAGTTAGTTTGTCAGTTAGTTTGCAGTTAGTTAGATAGTTAGTTTGTCAGTCGGTTTGTTAGTTTGCAGTTAGTTAGTTAGTTCGCAGTTAAGTAGTTAGTTTGTCAGTTAGTTAGTTAGTTTGCAGTTAGTTAGACTGTTTGCAGTTAGTAAGTTAGTTTGCAGTAGATTGTTTGGTTTGCACTTATTTAGTTAGTTTGTCAGTTAGTTAGTTTGTTTGCAGTTCGTTAAATAGTTTGTCAGTTAGTTAGTTACTTTGCATTAAATTAGTTAGTTTTACAGTTAGTTAGATATTTGGATAGTATATTAGTTAGTTTGTCAGTTAGATAGTTTGTTTGCAGTAAGTTAGTTAGAGTGCAGTTAGTTAGTTAGTTTGTAGTAAATTAGTTAGTTTGCAGTTAGTTAGTTAGTTTGTCAGTTAGTTAGTTAGTTTGCAGTTAGTTAGACTGTTTGCAATTAGTTAGTTAGTTTGCAGTTAGTTAGATTGTTTGCCGTTAGATAGTTAGTTTGCAGTTTGTTAGATTTTTTGCAGATAGTTAGCTAGTTTGCAGTTAGTTAGTTAGTTTGTAAGTTAGTTAGTTAGTTTCCAGTTAGTTAGTTAGTTTCCAGTTAGTTAGTTAATTTGTCAGTTAGTTAGCTAGTTTGCAGTTAGTTTCTTAGTTTGTCAGTTAGTTAGCTAATTTGCATTAAATTAGTTAATTTGTCAGTTATTTAGCTAGATTGAAGTTAGTTAGTTAGTTTGGAGGTTAGATAGTTAACTTGTCAATCAGATAGTTAGGTTGTCAGTTAGATAGTCTGTTTGCAGTTAGTTACTTAGTTTGCAGTCAGTTAATTAGTTTGTAAGTTAGTTAGTTAGTTTGATGTTAGTTACTTAGTTTGTCCCTTAGTTAGTTAGTTTGTCAGTTAGTGAGTTAGTTTGCAGTTAGTTCGTTAGTTTGGAGGTTAGTTAGATTATTTGCAGTTAGAAAGTTAGTTTTGTAAGGTAGATAGTTAGTTTTCAGATAATTAGTTAACCTGTCTAGTTAGTTAATTTGTCAGTTAGTTAGTTAGTTTGCAATTAGTTAGTTAGTTTGTCAGTTAGTTAGTTAATTTGCATTAAATTAGTTAATTTGTCATATATTTAGCTATTGTAGATTGCATTTTGTTAGTTAGATTGCAGTTAGATAGTTAGTTTGCTGTTAGTTTGTTAGTTTGTCAGTTAGTTAGTTAGTTTGCAGTTTGTTTGTTATTTTGCAGTAAATTGGTTAGTTTGTCAGTTAGTTAGTGAGTTCGCATTATATTAGTGAGATAGACAGTTATTTAGCTAGATTGCAGTTAGGTAGTTAGTTTGTCAGTTAGTTAGTTAGTTTGCCGTTAGTTAGATTATTTGCAGTTAGTTAGCTAGTTTCCCGTTAGTTAGATTATATCCAGTTAGTTACCTAGTTTGCAGATAGTTAGATGTTTTGCACTTGTATAGTTGGTTTGCAGTAAATAAGTTTGATTGTCAGTTACTTAGTTAGTTTGAAGTTAGTTACATAGTTTGCAGCAAATTTGTTTGATTGTCAGTTAGTTAGTTAGTTTGCAGTTAGTTAGATAGTTTGCATTAAATTAGTTAGCTTGCAGTTAGATAGTCAGTTGATAAGTTAGTTAGTTATGTTGCAGTTAGTTAGTTAATTTGTCAGTTAGTTAGTTAGTTTGCAGTTAGTTAGATAGTTTGAAGTAAATTAGTCAGTTTGACAGTTAGTTAGTTAATATGTCTATTAGTTAGTTACGTTGTCAGTTAGATTGTTTGTTTGCAGTTGGATAGTTAGTTTGTAGTTTGTTTGTTATTTTGCAGTAAATTGGTTAGTTTGTCAGTTAGTTAGTGAGTTCGCATTATATTAGTGAGATAGACAGTTATTTAGCTAGATTGCAGTAAGTTAGATAGTTTGCAGTTAGCTAGATTGTTTGCAGTTAGTTAGTTAGCTTGCAGTTAGTTAGATTGTTTGCAGATAGTTAGCTAGTTTGCAGTTAGTTAGTTCGTTTGTCTGTTAGTTAGTTAGTTTGTCAGTGAGATAGTTAGCTTTCAGTTACTGAGTTAATTTGTTAGTGAGTTAGTAAGTTTGTCAGTTAGTTAGATTATTGGCAGATAGTTACCTAGTTTGCAGTTAGTTAGATAATTTGCAGTTATTTCGTTCGTTTGTCAGATAGTTAGTTAGTTTGCAGTTAGTTAGATAGTTTGTCAGTTAATTAGTTAGTTTGCAGTTAGTTAGTTTGTTAGGTAGTTAGTTATTCAGATAGTATATTAGTTAGTTAGTTTGTGAGTTAGTTACTCAGTTTGCAGTGAATTAGTTAATTTGTCAGTTAATTAGTTAGTTTGTCACATAGTTAGATAGTTTGCCGTTAGTTAGTTAGTTTGCAGTTAGTTAGATAGTTTGCAGTAAATTAGTTAGTTTGCAGTTAGTTTGTTCGTTTGTAAATTAGTTAGTTAGTTTGCAGTTAGTTAGTTAGTTTGTCAATTAGTTAGTGTGTTTGCATTATATTAGTGAGTTTGTCAGTTATTTAGCTAGATTGCAGTTAGTTAGTTAGTTTGTCAGTTATTCAGTTAGTTTGCAGTTAGTTAGATAGATTGCAGTTAGTTAGTTCGTATGTCAGTTATTTAGATAGTTTGTCAGTTAGTTAGTTAGTTTGCAGTTAGTTAGTTCGTTTGTCAGTTAGTTAGTTGGTTTGCAGATAGTTAGTTAGTTTGTTAGGTAGTTAGTTAGTTAGAAAGTATATTAGTTTGTTAGTTTGTCAGTTAGTTACTTAGTTTGCAGTAAATGAGTTAATTTGTCAGTTAGTTAGTTAGGTTGCAGTCAGTTAGTAAGTTCGCAAGTTAGTTAGTTAGTTAGTTTGCTGTTAGTTCGTTAGTTTGCCAGATAGTTAGTTGGTTTGCAGATAGTTAGATTGTTTGCAGTTAGTTAGTTAGTTTGCATTTAGTTAGATTGTTTGCAATTAGTTAGTTAGATTGCAGTTCGTTAGATTGTTTGCAGTTAGTTAGTTAGTTTGCAGTTTGTTAGATTGTTTGCAGATAGTTAGCTAGTTTGCAGTTAGTTAGTTAGTTTGTAAGTTAGTTACTTAGTTTGCAGTTAGTTAGTTAATTTGTGAGGTAGTTACTTAGATTGCAGTTAGTTAGTTAATTTGTGAGGTAGTTACTTAGTTTGCAGATAGTTAGTTAGCTTGTCAGTTAGTAAGTTAGTTTGTCAGTTAGTTAGTTAGTTTGTCAGTTAGTTAGTTAGTTTGCAGTTAGTTAGATTGTTTGCAGTTAGCTAGATTGTTTGAAGTTAGTTAGTAAGTTTGCAGTTTGTTAGATTGTTTGCAGATAGTTAGCTAGTTTGCAGTTAGTTAGTTAGTTTGTCAGTTAGTTAGTTAGTTTGCAGTTAGTTAGTTAGTTTGTCAGTTAGTTAGATTGTTTGCAGTTAGTTAGTAAGTTTGCAGTTAGTTAGTTAATTTGTCAGTTAGTTAGTTAGTTTGCAGTTAGTTAGACAGTTTGCAGTTAGTTTGTTATTTTGCAGTAAATTGGTTAGTTTGTCAGTTAGTTAGTTAGTTTGTAGTTAGTTAGTTAGTGTGTTAGGTAGTTAGTTAGTTAGTTTGTCAGTTAGTTAGTTAGTTTGCAGTTAGTTAGATTGTTTGCAGTTAGTTAGATATTTTGCAGTTATTTAGATAGTTTGTCAGTTAGTTAGTTAGTTTGCAGTTAGTCAGATTGTTTGCAGTTAGTTAGTTAGTTTGCAGTTAGTTAGATTGCTTGCAGATAGTTAGCGAGTTTGTAGTTAGTCAGGTGTTTTGCAGTAAATTAGTTTGATTGTCGGTTAGTTCGTTAGTTTGCAGTTAGTTAGCTAGTTTGCATTAAATTAGTTAGTTTGCAGTTAGCTAGTTAGTTGGTAAGTTAGTTAGTTAGTTTGCAGTTAGTTAGTTTGTTTGCAGTTAGTTACCTAGTTTGCAGTTAGTTACATAGTTTGCAGATATTTAGTTAGTTCGCAGCAAATTTGTTTCATTGTCAGTTAGTTAGTTAGTTTGCGTTAAATTAGTTAGTTTGTCAGTTAATTAGTTAACTTGTCTATTAGTTAGTTAGGTTGTGAGTTAGATAGTTTGTTTGCAGTTAGATAGTTAGTTGATAAGTTAGTTAGTTATGTTGCAGTTAGTTAGTTAATTTGTCAGTTAGTTAGTTAGTTTGCAGTTAGTTAGTTAGTTTGTCAATTAGTTAGATAATTTGTCAGTTAGTTAGTTCGTTTGCAGTTAGTTAGATTGTTTGTCAGTTAGTTAGACCGTGTGCAGTAAATTAGTCAGTTTGTCACTTTGTTAGTAAGTATGCAGTTAGTTAGATTATTTCCAGTTAGTTAGCTAGTTTGCAGTTAGTTAGATGTTCTGCAGTTATTTAGTTAGTTTGCAGTAATTTGGTTTGATTGTCAGTTAGTTAGATAGATTGCAGTAAGTTAGATAGTTTGCATTAAATTAGTTAGTTTGCAGTTAGTTTGTTCGTTTCTAAGTTAGTTAGTTAGTTTGCAGTTAGTTAGTTAGTTTGTCAGTTAGTTAGTGAGTTTGCATTACATTAGTGAGTTTGTCAGTTAGTTAGTTTGTTTGCAGTTAGTTAGTTAGTTTGTCATTTAGTCAGGTAGTTTATCACTTAGTTTGTTAGTTTGCAGTTAGTTAGATTGTTTGAAAGTAGTTAGTTAGTTTGCAGTTAGTTAGATAGTTTGGTGTAAATTACTTAGTTTGTCAGTCAGTTAGATAGTTTGGTGTAAATTACTTAGTTTGTCAGTTAGTTAGTTAGTTTCCAGTTGGTTAGTTAGTTTGTCAGTTAGTTAGTTAGTTTGCATTATATTAGATACTTTGTGTGTTAGTTAGTTAGTTTGCAGTTAGTTAGTTAGTTTGTAAGTTAGTTAGTTAGTTTGTAGTTAGTTAGTTTGTTTGCAGTTAGTTAGCTGGTTTGCAGTTAGTTACATAGTTTGCAGATATTTAGTAAGTTCGCAGTAAATTTGTTTGATTGTCAGTTAGTTAGTTAGTTTGCTGTAAATTAGTCAGTTTGTCAGTTAATTAGTTAATCTGCCTATTAGTTAGTTACGTTGTCAGTTAGATAGTTTGTTTGCAGTTAGTTAGTTAGTTTGTCAGATTGTTAGTTAGTTTGCATTATTTTAGTTAGTTTGTAAGCTAGTTAGTTAGTTTGCAGTTAGTTAGTTTGTTTGCAGTTAGTTATTTACTTTGTCAGTTAGTTAGTTAGTTTGCATTTAGTTAGTTAGTTTGTCAGGAAGTTAGGTACTTTGTCAGTTTGTTCATTAGTTTGCGGGTAGTGAGATTAATTGCATTTTATTTACGTAGTTTGCAGTTAGTTAGACGTTTTGCATTTACTTAGTTAGTTTGCAGTAAATTAGTTTGACTGTCAGTTAGTTAGTTAGTTTACAGTTAGTTAGATAGCTTGCGTTAAATTAGTTAGTATGCAGTTAGTTAATTAGTCTGTAAGTTTGTGAGTTAGTTTCTAGTTAGTTAGATAGTTTGCCAGTTAGTTAGTTAGTTTGGAGTTAGTTAGTTAATTTGTCAGTTAGTTACTTAATTTGTCAGTTAGTTACATAATTTGTCAGTTAGTTAGTTAGTTTCCAGTTAGTTATTTAGTTTGGAAGTTAGTTAGTTAGTTTTCATTTTGTTACTTAATTTGTCAGTTAGTTAGTTCGTTAGTTTGCAGTTAGTGAATTAGTTTGTCAGTCAGTTAGTTAGTTTGAAGTTGATTAGTTAATTTGTCAGGTAGATAGTTAGTTTGCAGTTTATAAGATTGTCTGCAATTAGTTACTTAGTTTGCAGTTAGTTAGTTAGATAGTTTCTCAGATAGTTTTTGAGTTTGCAGTTAGTATGATTGTTGCTATTAGTTAGTTAGTTTGCAGTTAGTTAGATTGTTTGCAGTTAGTTAGTTAGATTGCAGTTAAGTTAGATTATTTGCAGTTATTTAGTTAGTTTGCAGTTGAGTTAGATAGTTTGCAGTTAGTTAGTTCGTATGTCATTTAGTTAGTTAGTATGTCATTTAGATAGTTAGTTTGAGGTTAGCTAGTTAGTTTGCAGTTAGTTATTTAGTTAGTCAGTCAGTTAGTTAATTAATTTGTCAGTTAGTTAGTTATTTTGCAGATAGATAGCTAGTTTGCAGTTATTTATATAGGTTGCAGAAAATTATATTGATTGCCAGTTAGTTGAGTTAGTTTATGTTAAATTAGTTAACCTGTCTATTAGTTAGTTAGGTTGTCAGTTAGATAGTATGTTTGCAGTTAGTTAGCTAGTTTGTCAGTTGGTTAGTCTGTTTGCATTATATTAGTTAGTTTGCAGTTAGTTAGACTGTTTGCAGTTAGTTAGATTTTTTGCAGTTATTTGGATAGTTTGTCAGTTAGTTAGTTAGTTTGCAGTTAGTTAGTTCGTTTGTCAGTTAGTTAGTTCGTTTGTCAGTTAGATAGATAGTTTGTGAGTTAGTTATTTAGTTTGCATTTAGTTAGTTAATTTGTCGTTCGATTAGTTCGTTTGCAGTTGGTTAGATTATTTAAAGTTAGTTAGCTAGTTTGCAGCAAATTTGTTCGTTTGTCAGTTAGTTAGTTAGTTTGTCAGTTAGATATTTAGTTTGCAGTTAGTTACTTAGTTTGCCCGTTAGTTAGTTAGTTTGTCAATTAGTTAGTTAGTTTCCAGTTAGTAAGATTGTTTGTAGTTTGGTAATTAGTTTGCAGTTAGATAGATAGTTTACATTAAATTAGTTAATTTGTCAGTTATTTAGGTAGATTGCAGTTAGTTTGTTAATTTGTCAGTTAGTTAGTTAGTTTGCAGTTAGTTAGTCAGTTAGCAGTTAGTTTGTTGTTTTGCAGTAAGTTGGTTAGTTTGTCAGTTAGTTAGTTAGTTTGCAGTTAGTTAGTTAGTTTGTTACGTAGTTAGTTAGTTAGTTTGCTGTTAGTTCGTTAGTTTGTCAGTTAGTTAGTTAGTTTGCAGTTAATTAGTTTGTCAGTTAGTTAGCTAGTTTGCAGTTAGTTAGTTAGTTTGTCAGTTAGTTAGTTAGTTCATCAGTTAGTTAGTTTGTTTGCAGTTAGTTAGATTGTTTGCAGTTAGTTAGTTAGTTTGCAGTTAGATAGATAGTTTGCAGTTAGTTAGTTAGTTTGCAGTTAGTTAGTAAGTTTGTAAGTTAGTTAGTTAGTTTGCCCTTAGTTAGTTAGTTTGCTGTTAGTTCGTAACTTTGTCAGTTAGTTAGTTAGTTTGTCAGTTAGTTAGATTGTTTGGAGTTAGTTAGTAAGTTTGCAGTTAGATAGATTGTTTGCAGATATTTAGCTAGTTTGCAGTTATTTACATCTATTGCACTTTGTTTAGTTAGTTTGCATTAAATTAGTTAGTTTGCAGTTAGTTAGTTAGCTTGTAAGTTAGATATTTAGTTTTCAGTTAGTTAGTTAGTCTGCAGTTAGTTAGTTAGTTCGTTTGTCAGTTAGTTAGAAACTTTGTCAGTTAGATAGTTAGTTTGTCAGTTTGTTAGTTAGTTTGCAGTTAGTTAATTAATTTGTCAGTTAGTTTGTTAGTTTGCAGTTACTTAGTTAATTTGTCAGTTTGTTAGTTAGTTTGTCAGTTAGTTAGATTGTTTGCAGATAGTTAGCTAGCTTGGGGTGAGTTAGATAATTTGCAGTTATTTAGTTCGTTTCTCAGTTAGTTAGTTAGTTTGTTAGATAGTGTTGCGCCGGAGCGAGGCGTTTCTTGTGGAACTCATTTTAACACGGAACAGATTAACGTAGAACTAAGAACGCGAACTAACTAACAAGAACAAGCTTTATTCAAACAGTGCACAATTTTAATACGTCAGTCCTCTATGAGATCTCACGTAGTTCTGATCTTTCGAATCGTTGCCGGTTCCTCTGGCAACCGGAAGGAACGGGCTCTCGCTTCCGCTCGTTCGAAGGAGCAGGTTTCACATCGTTGCGGAACAGTCTTCACGTTGCCGCAACGATGCATCTTCAGTCCGTCGCAACACTGGTCCCCCTCTTCAAAACGCGGACGTCCCGACCGCGGCAGATTCAGCTCGGTCAGGCAACTTCATTGTGTGCCTCCAACCTCCAAATCTGCCTCGAGTTTAAAACACCTCTGTCTGTAAAGTAAGTAAACGAATAGATCGAACGTTTACCTGAGTGGCCTTTACCAGACAGTTAGCGCCTTGACATTCGTCCTCCGTCTCAAGGAAAACCACTCAAAAACCTTGAGCAAGACGCCGGTGTAACTTCCAAAATTCCTCTGCGAGAATGAAGAGACCCCGACTGCTCCTCGCCCTTCCCCTTGAATACTTGCGACTTGCGCGCTTCTTTCTTGACGTCTTCTCGGATGTGAGTTCCCCCAACTAAACGGAACAGCCCCCCTAGAGATGTTCCCCAATCATCAAGGAGAATTGCCTCGATGAAATGGTTGTCCGGAACATACTACGACTTTGCAGTCCGGCCACCAGAACCCCATCCGGATGGAGCCCCGGCTGTGGTGTAAAACTCCCGGTGAGGATTACGCTTCCACGACCGTTTGCGACACGAAAAGAAAAGAGGCTGCCCGCCGCCAGCAAGTAACCCCCACCCTAGCCTTCTGCGACGAAACGTCGCTCGCTGGTTAGGAAGTGGAATCACCTCTGGCCACTTCGAAAAATAATCCATCACAACCAGCGCAAATCTGTTCCCAGCGGAAGACCTCGACAGGGGACTAACAACGTCGAGCGCTATCCTCTCAAAAGGTGCTAATACGTTATAAACCTTCATGGTTCCTCTTCCCTTCTCCGCAGGTCCTTTCCTCGCTGAACAGCTATGGCACCGGCGACACCAATCCTCCACATCCCTTCGGTGGTTCGGCCAAAAGAAGCGTTGTCGAATTTTCGCCAAAGTTTTCCTCACCCCGAAGTGACCTCCAGAAGGCGTATCATGGCATTCCTGGAGGGCTTCGGTAATCTTACTCTTCGGTATCACCAATAGCCGACTGGCCTCCTCTCCGCCAGCAGATTCCCACCTCCGGAACAATAAACCATGATGTACCTCCAATGAATCCCAGGTCTTCCAGAAGTACTTCGCTCCAGGGGAAAGTGCTGAAATCTCTTGCCAAGTGGGTTTATTCGCTTCAATCTTCGACTGCCGAACTAAATTGCCGGAAATTACGGGGGAGCGGGATCGTATGCCCATCTGCTCACTGCCGATTCCAAATTAAGAGTGACGATCCTTCACGGCTAGTCAAATTCGGAGGGGAGAATCTCCGACTAGCGGCGCTGTAGACAAATTTGAATTCGTCTTTGTCCAACTTATTATTGTCGTACCTTCTCTTTATACACGCGCCGAAACGTTAGCTCGAAATCACGCGTAGTTTCGTCGATCGCCTGATGTTTCAAAGAAATCCGTATGTGACAGTTTTTATAACCTGTCTTGTTTTCGCGTAGCGGACACGAGAGTCGAGCAGTCTCGAGTCGGCTACATACGCAGAAAACAATACCGGGTGACGAATAAAATTCTACAATTCTTATATGCTTCGAATTAACGCGATATTTAAACAAGTTAGTTTGTAAGTTAGTTCGTTAGTTTGAAGTTAGTTAGTTAGATTGCAGTTAGTTAGTTTGTTAGCAGTTAGCTATTTAGTTTGTCAGTTAGTTAGTTAGTTTGCTGCTAGTTAGTTAGTTTGTCATTTAGTTAGTTTGTCAGATAGTTAGTAAGTTTGCAGTTAGTTAGTTAGTTTGTAAGTTAGTTAGTTTGTTTGCAGTTATTTGGTTAGTTTGCCAGTTAGTTATTTAGTTTGCAGTTAGTTAGATAGTTTGCAGTTAGTGAGATAGTTTGCAGTAAATTGGTTATTTTGCAAGATAGTTAGTTACTTAGTTTGCAGTTAGTCAGATTGTGTGCGGTTAGTTAGTTAGTTTGCAGTTAGATTGTTTGCAGTTAGTTAGTTAGTTTGCAGTTAGTTAGATTGTTTGTAGATAGTTAGCTAGTTTGCTGTTAGATAGATAGTTGGCAGTTAGTTAGTTAGTTTGTATGTTAGTTAGTTACTTTGCAGTTTGTTAGTTAGTTTGTCAGTTAGATAGATAGTTTGCTGTTAGTTAGTTAGTTTGTCAGTTAGTTAGTTAGTTTGCAGAAAGTTAGTTAGTTTGTCAGGTAGATAGTCAGTTTGTCAGTTAGTTAGTTAGTTTGTGAGATAGTTATTTAGTTTGGCAGTTAGTTAGATTGTTTGCCGGGTAGTTAGTTAGTTTAACGTTATTTAGATTGCTTGCAGTTTCTAGTTAGTTTGCAGATAGTTAGCTAGTTTGCAGTTAGTTTGATAGTTTGCAGTTACTTAGATTGTTTGCAGATAGTTAGCTAGCTTACAGTTAGTTAGATAGTTTGCAGGTTTTTAGTTAGTTTGTCAGATAGTTAGTTAGGTTGCAGTTAGTTAGATTGCTTGCACCTAGTTAGATGGTTTGCAGTTAGTTAGATTGTTTGCAGATAGTTAGCTAGTTTGCATTTAGTTACATAGTTTTCAGTTATTTAGTTAGTTTGTCTGTTAGTTAGTTACTTTGTTAGTCAGACAGTTAGTTTGTCAGTTTGTTGGTTGGTTTGCATTCTATTAGTTACTTTTGTAAGTTAGTTAGTTTGTTTGAGGTTAGTTATTTAGTTGGTTTGTCTGTTAGTTAGTTAGTTTGTCAGTTAGATAGTTAGTTTGTCAGTTTCTTAGTTAGTGTTTCGATAACGCGTTAATTCGTTATTAAGAAACGGCGGTTAAATTCTCGCGTGATCAATAGAAAAAAGGGGACATTTCTTATACGGTGTTGTCCTCAGTGTTCGCGACATTCCAGAGCCTTCTCTGCGTCGTAACCTGCTTCGGGAGCAATACCGTGTAGAAAAATCCAAATTTACCTTCGATAATAGTCACGTGATCGGCCCAGTAACGGTTCCATGAGAACCGGTGTTACTACGCCGAAATAACAGAGAGGATTCAAAATTAATACGAGACAGGAAATTTCCCCTCTCGCGATCGCGGATAAGAGGGTCTGGCTCGAAAATCACCTGCTATCGGGTTCTCGACGAGTTCGCTTCTTCCAAGCCGACCTCGTCCGACACCGCGATCACGATATACGCGCAATTAAATTCGTTTAATTGTATAGTTACACCACAGAACCGAAACGGAACGAGATTTAGACTGTGGTAAATTCGAAAGAATTAACCTAGTCGGATTTCGTACCTCACGGTTTCGTGGGTTTAGTGATCGTTGTGTGAACAGAACCGTTCTGGAAAAACGCAGCATTGAAACAATTTACAGTGAACAACCGGTGGCTGATCATAATCGTGTGTGCACTTCAATAGTGTTCGATTATCGCCACCGTTGCGTCAATTGTTTCATAGCATAAGCGATTTCACACATTAAAAACCAGTGGCTTATAACAATCATCGTAACACTTAAATTGTGTTGGATTGTCGCCAGCGTTGTTTGGTTGGCACGTACGGCTGTAATCAGCTGTCGTGAAACGTGACCCTAGAAAAACTTCTCGGTTTTCCTTGAATTTTTGTGCGATTCAAACACTCCGATAGGGGCCTTTGGGCGTATACCCTGAGTGGGATTGTCGTTTCCGAGGGTCGAAATTTCAGTTTGAGTACCACCCCCATAGGGGCCTTATTTGGCGCATTCCCTGGGTGCTCTCGGCTGAATTCGATTAAGCTCGAACGTCGGTCACTCATCACCAGTGTGTACGGACACTCGGTGTAGAGCGACGTTCAAAAGGGCGCCGTGGTGTAAGCACCTTAACGTTCAGACACTTCTAGTGCAGTTAAGGGCTTGCATCACACCGGTCCCGTACGGACCAGGAAACGACGCTGAATCAGGAGTGGACAATTTTTGGAGCCTTACAACCTCCAACTGTTGTCACCTCCAGCCAAAATTCAAGCCAGCAGCAATGGGAAGATCGAGGCTCAAATCTTGTCTTCCCATCTGCTGTTATAAAATTTTCCAGAACTGAAGTCGAAAGTATCTCGACCAAACGAGAAACGTTTAATCAGCCGAAAGTGTCTCGATAAAACGAGTAAAGTTTAAGAATACAGTCCAATAACACAGTTGAGTATCGATGTGAAGGAATCCTGCCCCGTTTATCATAAACAGAGACAGGAGCGTGTGGATTGACGCGAGTCAGACAACGCGACGAGCGTTGTCACCTATTTTTCAACCAAATTTCGGTTTCTTTTGTTGCAGAAGACCGAGACGAGAGCCGTAGTGGCCTGAGGCACGGCCCGGTTTTCTTTTTGGTGGTGGTTTTTTTTAAAACATAAATTTCTTTCTTATTTTGTTTATTTAATTTTGGGTTTTTAGTTTTTGTCAATTTTTAAATAAACGGCCTAGTCGCTGGACTAGGCGAAAGAAAGTTACCAGTGTACCAATCACTTTCCCCCAAATTCCCACTCCCTCGTAATTCGGACACCTCGTTAAAGGGTGAGAGCGACAATAACTCGCACCTATTTTAACAAAAAGGTCCTTCGAGCCGGATACACGAGGTTGAGTGGAATAGGGAAAGGTACACACTCTTACACGTGTCGAATATCCACGTAAGAGGTTAGTTCGAGCTGATTAATCCTCGATAAACCCAACAATGGCCGTGGCTAAAGAATCCACGTGGACGGAGGTTGATGAGCACATAGAAACTATGTGCGAAATTCACCACCGCCTTAGCAAGTTGGGTACTAACCTGAAAAAAACAGGCAAAGCAAATTACTCGGTGAGGCTTCTCGAGGAAAAGCTCGAATATGCCAAAACTTTATGGAAGGAGATAAACGATCGGTATTCAGAGGCCCGCAAGCTTCTAAAACCGGCGCAAAGGCAGAGTCATGATTTCTTCAAACAGAATGTTATCTTGACCGCCGAGAACGATTTCAAGATTTCGTGGATTTCGTAAGCACGGAAATTGACCGACTGACCGCTGACAAAGCCGCAGCGGTGTCGGTCGAGCATTGCAACGGACCGATCGAGCTCCCCAAGCAGCGAATCCCCCACCCCGGTGGTGCTCCTCGTGAATTGGAACTTTTCGATGATCTGTTTAACACCGTGGTAATTAATAATGCTGCACTGGGAGACATCCAACGGTTGTATTTTTAAACGCCTGCCTTGAGGGGCCGGCTGCTGCAACCGTTGCTTCCTTCCAGTAGTGGGTCGCAACTTCACGGAAGCGTGGAGAGGCTGAAGAACGAATTCGGCCTACCACGCTTAGTCACTGGAAAGCTGTTGGACAAGCTTTTATATCTGAAGCCTATCGATATGAATGACTTGACCAGCATGCAACAAGTGACCGTGGGTTGCACCAAGCCATTGCTGTTCTGGATACCAAGGGTACACCGGAACAGCAACGAGAATGGCTCTCGCTCATTGGGTGAAGCAACACTTCACCCCGAAATGGAGCTGGAATGGCAAAAAGTTAGACCTCTCGTCCGAATATCCTACGTTCGAGGACGTAAGGAAGTTCGTTGACAAACGGTCACGTGCCTTGCTCTCCATGAACGAGGAGCGCAGAAAAAGCCGCGCTGGGGCTTCCAACAAAAACCACGCACAATCGAAGCTCGGTGCGCGATACCAGCACCGCTTCGAAACACGTGAGAAGCCACAACGTTGTCATGGAACACGTCCAGGCTGGACAGCCAAGGGAAACGGATTCAGACAACGTTAAGCATGTTGAAAACTGTCCACGAAACCGTGCGGATTCTGTAACGGGCCGCACAGTTTGACGAATTGCAACAATTTCGTATTATTGACTGCAAAAATGCGCAGTCAATATGTGAAAACCGTCGGTGGTGCTTACAATGCTTGGGCACCACCACACGGTAACGAAATGCAAAGCTCCACGGCATGTGCGAAGTGCGGCGGGATGCACCATCCCCTGCTGCACTTCGAATTACCACGGAACCTCACGCGAAGCCGGTCTCGGAAAACGTGGACTGCAAGCGTGAGGAAGGGCAATTGTAGCCTCCCAGCCGACGACCTGCAAAGTTCAGGTCATCGGCAGAAAACTCGAATTCGAAAGCTGATATGACACACGCCTCGTCGTAAAGTTGTACTCTATTCAGTACAGCTGTACCGAGGCCAGTGTTATTGGCTAGAACTCGAGCACGAGATCGGTACAGAGCGACGCGAATCGCTTATCGATCGAAATATTGAAATTTCGATCGACGCGGTTCTATACGCCAAAAATCATTCGACGGAGATTTCGTCGAACAGAAGGGGTACCATCGCCCAAAGTCTGTTTTCGGATGGGTAATATCCAACCGAAAAATGCAGCGGGCAAAACCCCGAACAATTGTACCGTTCTCAAATCGCTGATTAAAGCGATTCCGAAGCTAGAAGAAACAGAAGAGATTCCTCGACCTCTGTTGCGAAACAAAGGTGGAGGATGATAAACTCTTCCGGAAAACCCGTCGCACGATTTGCGACGGGGTGGTTTTGAAGTCTGGCTGCCCCTTTAATTACCCGAGACGAAAGGGAAGCGCTGGAAAATTTTCCATGTCGCGTCTCTCCGGTCTCATAAGGCTGCGGGGAAGCTGGACGTGAACCGAAAATTCGGAAGGAAAATTCTCTGTTTCTCGCGGAATATGAGCCCATTTTTCGAATTTTGACAAAACATTCCGCAATTTACTTAGTCACACAAAAATCCTCTTCTACCCTCCAAATCATTGGAAAAAGGGAAGAATCGAGGTAAAATTCACGGGCAGAGACAGGAACATGTGTGTAGTTTAAAAGTACGCACGGCCACGTCTACTTACACGCGTCCGATCAGATGTCTGTGTAAATTGCCTGTGGAAGAGTCCGCATCGTCAATAAACAAGGACGACGCTATCGGGACATACGGTATCTCGAATAACGCCTGACAAGGAGATACCGGTGCCCGGCGGAAGGCGGACACTTCAACCCCCCCGACGGCAGCAAGGAAGCGGCCCATGGAGGCGGCGACGCAGCCCAACGGACAAGGGCGGTCGCAGCAGCGCAACCCGCAGCGGCGGCACGCGAAGGGGTGGGCCGGGGCCCACGGACGCCAGGGGATCAGCACCCCACCAAGAGGGGACAACCTGAGGACCCAGGCGGTCCTGACGTCCCTCAAGCTGCTGCAAGGGCAGCAGAACGCCAGCCAGCCGACCTCGTCTATGTAAGTAACTTAATTTTATTAATTAAGTGAAAAATCCACTCTGCATAATGACCGCGAATTACCGCTTCTCTTTTCATTGCACGGACCGTGCAAGGGGGGCGGTATGTTTAAATAACGCGTTAATTCGTTATTAAGAAACGGCGGTTAAATTCTCGCGTGATCTATAGAAAAAAGGGGACATTTCTTATACGGTGTTGTCCTCAGTGTTCGCGACATTCCAGAGCCTTCTCTGCGTCGTAACCTGCTTCGGGAGCAATACCGTGTAGAAAAAATCCAAATTTACCTTCGATAATAGTCACGTGATCGGCTCCAGTAACGGTTCCATGAGAACCGGTGTTACTACGCCGAAATAACAGAGAGGATTCAAAATTAATACGAGACAGGAAATTTCCCTCTCGCGATCGCGGATAAGAGGGTCTGGCTCGAAAATCACCTGCTATCGGGTTCTCGACGAGTTCGCTTCTTCCAAGCCGACCTCGTCCGACACCGCGATCACGATACACGCGCAATTACATCCGTTTACTTGTATCAGTGCACCACAGCACCGACACGGAACGCAATGAAGACTGTGGTAAATTCGAAAGAATTAACCTAGTCGGATTTCGTACCTCCCGGTTTCGTGAGTTTAGTGATCGTTGTGTGAACAGAACCGTTCTGGAAAAACGCAGCATTGAAACAATTTACAGTAAACAACCGGTGGCTGATCATAATCGTGTGCACTTCAATAGTGTTCGATTATCGCCACCGTTGCGTCAATTGTTTCATAGCATAAGCGATTTCCCACATTAACAACCAGTGGCTGATAACAATCATCGTAACACTTAAATAGTGTTCGATTGTCGCCACTTTTGTGTGGAAGGAACTTACCGCTGTAATCAGCTGTCTTGCAAGGATAACCTACAAAAACTTCTCGGTTTTCCTTGAATTTTTGTGCGATTCAAACACTCTGATAGGGGCCTTTGGGCGTATACCCTGAGTGGGATTGTCGTTTCCGAGGGTCGAAATTTCAGTTTGAGTACCACCACCATAGGGGCCTTATTTGGCGCATTCCCTGGGTGCTCTCGGCTGAATTCGATTAGCTCGAACGTCGGTCACTCATCACCAGTGTGTACGGACACTCGGTGTAGAGCGACGTTCAAAAGGGCGCCGTGGTGTAAGCACCTTAACGTTCAGACACTTCTAGCGCAGTTAAGGGCTTGCATCACACCGGTCCCGTACGGACCAGGAAACGACGCTGAATCAGGAGTGGACAATTTTTGGAGCCTTACAACCTCCAACTGTTGTCACCACCAGCCAAAATTCAAGCCAGCAGCAGTGGGAAGATCGAGGCTCAAATCTTGTCTTCCCCATCTGCTGTTATAAAATTTTCCAGAACTGCAGTCGAACGTTTCTCGATCACACGAGAAACGTTTAATCAGTCGAACGTTTCTCGATCACTCGAGAAACGTTTAAGAATACAGTCCACTAACACAGTTGCGTATCGCTGTGAAGGAATCCCGCTCCAGTTTATAATAAAAAGAGAAAGGAGCGTGTGGATTGAAGCGAGTCAGACAACGCGACGAGCGTTGTCAAGTATTTACAGCCGAATTTCGGTCTCTGTTTGTTGCAGACGACCGAGACGCGAGCCGTAGTGGCCAAAGACCACGGCCAGGTTTTTTAGGAGCCCGCTAACTCGCTCGGTTTTTCCTGGCGATTTTTAAAATTATAAATTTCTTCCTTTTTTGTTTTATTTAATCTTGTTTTTTTTATTAAATATTAAACATTTTAAATAAACGGCCTAGTCAATTGACTAGGCGAAAGAAATTTACAGTGTACCGATTCACTTTCCCACACATTCCCACTCCCTCGTAATTCGGACTCAACGTTAAAGGGTGAGAGCGACCATAACTCGCACCTATTTTAACAGTTAGTATGCATTATATTAGTTTGTTAGTTTGCAGTTAATTAGTTAGTTTGTCACTTAGATAGTTAGTTTGTCAGTTAGTTAGTTAGTTTGCTTTATATTAATTAGTTTGCAGTTAGTTAGTTAGTTAGTCAGTTACTTAGTCAGTTTGCAGTTAGTTAGTTTGTTAGCAGTTACTTAGTAACTTTGTCAGTTAGTTAGTTAGTTTGCTGTTAGTTAGATTGTTTCCCGGTTAGTTAGTTAGTTTGCAGTTATTTAGATTGCTTGCAGTTAGTTAGATTGTTTGCAGATAGTTAGATAGTTTGTAGTTAGTGAGATAGTTTGCAGTAAATTGGTTATTTTGCAACAGTTAGTTACTTAGTTTGCAGTTAGTTAGATTGTTTGCGGTTAGTTGGTTAGTTTGCAGTTAGTTAGATTGTTTGCAGTTAGTTAGTTAGTTTGCAGTTTGTTAGATTGTTTGTAGTTACTTAGCTAGTTTGCTGTTAGATAGATAGTTGGCAGTTAGTTATTTAGGTTGTCAGTTAGTTAGTTATTTTGCAGTTATTTAGTTAGTTTGTCAGTAGGATAGTTAGTTTGTCAGTTTGTTAGTTCGTTTGCATTATATTAGTTACTTTTGTAAGTTAGTTAGTTGGTTTGAGGTTAGTGAGTTAGTTTGTCACTTACATTGTTAGTTTGTCAGTTAGTTAGTTAGGTTGCATTGTATTAGTTACTGTTGTAAGTTAGTTAGTTTGTTTGAGGTTAGTTATTTAGTTTGTCAGTTAGTTAGTAAGTTTGCATTATATTAGTTAGTTTGTAAGTTACTTAGTTAGTTTGCAGTTAATTAGTTAGTTTGTCACTTAGATAGTTAGATTGTCAGTTAGTTTGTTAGTTTGCATTATATTAGTTTGTTTGAAAGTTAGTTAGTTAATTTGCTGTTACTTAGTTTGTTAGCAGTTAGTTATTTAGTTTGACAGTTAGTTAATTAGTTTGCAGTTAGTTACTTAGTTTGTCAGTTAGTTAGTTAGTTTGCAGTTAGTTAGTTAGTTTGTCTGTTAGTTAGTTTGTCAGTTAGTTAGTAAGTTTGCAGTTAGTTTGTTAGTTTGTAAGTTAGTTAGTTTGTAGTTTTGCAGTTAGTTAGTTAGTTTGCCAGTTAGTTATTTAGTTTGCAGTTAGTGAGATAGTTTTCAGTAAACTGGTTATATTGCAAGTTAGTTACTTACTTAGTTTGCAGTTAGTTAGATTGTTTGCGGTTAGTTAGTTAGTTTGCAGTTAGTTAGATTGTATGTAGTTAGTTAGCTAGTTTGCTGTTAGATAGATAGTTGGCAGTTAGTTAGTTTGTTTGTGAGTTAGATAGTTAGTTTGTCAGTTTGTTAGTTTGTTAGCAGTTAGTTAGTTAGTTTGTCAGTTAGTTAGTTAATTTGCAGTTATTTAGTTAGTTTGCATTAAATCTGATATTGTGCAGTTAGTTAGTTAGTTTGTAAGTTAGTTACTTAGTTTGCAGTTAGTTAGTTAGTTTGGTGTAAACTACTTAGTTTGTCAGTTAGTTAGATTGTTTGTAGTTACTTAGCTGGTTTGCTGTTAGATAGATAGTTGGCAGTTATTTAGATTGTTTGACTGTTAGTAATTTAGTTATCAGTTATTTTAGATTGTATGTAGTTAGTTAGCTAGTTTGCTGTTAGATAGATAGTTGGCAGTTAGTTAGTTTGTTTGTGAGTTAGATAGTTAGTTTGTCAGTTTGTTAGTTGGTTTGCATTATATTAATTACTTTTGTAAGTTAGTTAGTTTGTTTGAGGTTATTTATTTAGTTTGTCTGTTAGTTAGTTAGTTTGCATTATATTTGTTACTTTTGTAAGTTTGTTAGTTAGATAGTTTGCAGTTAGTTCGTTAGTTTGTTTCCCGGTTAGTTAGTTAGTTTGCAGTTATTTAGATTGCTTGCAGTTAGTTAGATTGTTTGCAGATAGTTAGATAGTTTGTAGTTAGTGAGATAGTTTGCAGTAAATTGGTTATTTTGCAACTTAGTTAGTTACTTAGTTTGCAGTTAGTTAGATTGTTTGCGGTTAGTTGGTTAGTTTGCAGTTAGTTAGATTGTTTGCAGTTAGTTAGTTAGTTTGCAGTTTGTTAGATTGTTTGTAATTACTTAGCTAGTTTGCTGTTATTAGATAGTGGTTGGCAGTTAGTTATTTAGATTGTCACTTAGTTAGTTAGTTTGCAGTTATTTAGTTAGTTAGTTTGTCAGTAGGATAGTTAGTTTGTCAGTTTGTTAGTTCGTTTGCATTATATTAGTTACTTTTGTAAGCTAGTTAGTTTGTTTGAGGTTAGTTAGTTAGTTTGTCACTTAGATTGTTAGTTTGTCAGTTAGTTAGTTAGGTTGCATTGTATTAGTTACTGTTGTAAGTTAGTTAGTTTGTTTCAGGTTAGTTATTTAGTTTGTCAGTTAGTTAGTAAGTTTGCATTATATTAGTTAGTTTGTAAGTTACTTAGTTAGTTTGCAGTTAATTAGGTAGTTTGTCACTTAGATAGTTAGATTGTCAGTTAGTTTGTTAGTTTGCATTATATTAGTTTGTTTGAAAGTTAGTTAGTTAATTTGCTGTTACTTAGTTTGTTAGCAGTTAGTTATTTAGTTTGTCAGTTAGTTAGTTAGTTTGCAGTTAGTTAGTTAGTTTGTCAGTTAGTTAGTTAGTTTGCAGTTAGTTAGTTAGTTTGTCTGTTAGTTAGTTTGTCAGTTAGTTAGTAAGTTTGCAGTTAGTTTGTTAGTTTGTAAGTTAGTTAGTTTGTTTGCAGTTAGTTAGTTAGTTTGCCAGTTAGTTATTTAGTTTGCAGTTAGTTAGATAGTTTGCAGTTAGTGAGATAGTTTTCAGTAAACTGGTTATATTGCAAGTTAGTAACTTACTTAGTATGCAGTTAGTTAGATTGTTTGCGGTTAGTTAGTTAGTTTGCAGTTAGTTAGATTGTATGTAGTTAGTTAGCTAGTTTGCTGTTAGATAGATAGTTGGCAGTTAGTTAGTTAGTTTGGAAGTTAGTTAGTTACTTTGCAGTTAGTTAGTTTGTTAGCAGTTAGTTAGTTAGTTTGTCAGTTAGTTAGTTAATTTGCAGTTATTTAGTTAGTTTGCATTAAATCTGATATTGTGCAGTTAGTTAGTTAGTTTGTAAGTTAGTTAGTTAGTTTGCAGTTAGTTAGTTGAATTTGGTGTAAACTACTTAGTTTGCAGTTTGTTAGATTGTTTGTAGTTACTTAGCTGGTTTGCTGTTAGATAGATAGTTGGCAGTTAGTTAGATTGTTTGCCAGTTAGTTAGTTAGTTAGCAGTTATTTAGATTGTTTGCAGATAGCTAGCTAGTTTTCAGTTATATAGTTAGTTTGTCTGTTAGTTAGTTAGTTTGTGAGTTAGATAGTTAGTTTGTCAGTTTGTTAGTTAGTTTGAATAATATTAATTACTTTTGTAAGTTAGTTAGTTTGTTTGAGGTTATTTATTTAGTTTGTCTGTTAGTTAGTTAGTTTGCATTATATTTGTTACTTTTGTAAGTTTGTTAGTTAGATAGTTTGCAGTTAGTTCGTTAGTTTGTTGCAAATTACTCAGTTTGTCAGTTAATTAGTTAGTTTGTCAGTTAGTTAGTTAGTTTGCAGTTAGTTAGTTAGTTTGTCTGTTAGTAAGTTTGTCAGTTAGTTAGTAAGTTTGCAGTTAGTTTGTTAGTTTGTCAGTTAGTTAGTTTGTTTGCAGTTAGTTAGTTAGTTTGCCAGTTAGTTATTTAGTTTGCAGTTAGTTAGATAGTTTGCAGTTAGTGAGATAGTTTTCAGTAAACTGGTTATATTGCAAGTTAGTTACTTACTTAGTTTGCAGTTAGTTAGATTGTTTGCGGTTAGTTAGTTAGTTTGCAGTTAGTTAGATTGTATGTAGTTAGTTAGCTAGTTTGCTGTTAGATAGATAGTTGGCAGTTAGTTAGTTTGTTTGTGAGTTAGATAGTTAGTTTGTCAGTTTGTTAGTTTGTTAGCAGTTAGTTAGTTAGTTTGTCAGTTAGTTAGTTAATTTGCAGTTATTTAGTTAGTTTGCATTAAATCTGATATTGTGCAGTTAGTTAGTTAGTTTGTAAGTTAGTTACTTAGTTTGCAGTTAGTTAGTTAGTTTGGTGTAAATTACTTAGTTTGTCAGTTAGTTAGATTGTTTGTAGTTACTTAGCTGGTTTGCTGTTAGATAGATAGTTGGCAGTTAGTTAGATTGTTTGACGGTTAGTTAGTTAGTTAGCAGTTATTTAGATTGTTTGCAGATAGTTAGCTAGTTTTCAGTTATATAGTTAGTTTGTCTGTTAGTTAGTTAGTTTGTGAGTTAGATAGTTAGTTTGTCAGTTTGTTAGTTGGTTTGCATTATATTAATTACTTTTGTAAGTTAGTTAGTTTGTCTGTTAGTTAGTTAGTTTGCATTATATTAGTTACTTTTGTAAGTTTGTTAGTTAGATAGTTTGCAGTTAGTTCGTTAGTTTGTTGCAAATTACTCAGTTTGTCAGTTAATTAGTTAGTTTGTCAGTTAGTTAGTTAGTTTGCAGTTAGTTAGATTGTTTGCAGATAGTTATCTAGTTTTCAGTTATATAGTTAGTTTGTCTGTTAGTTAGTTACTTTGTCAGTCAGATAGTTAGTTTGTCAGTTTGTTGGTTGGTTTGAAGATGATAGTTATAATTATTATGTAAAAGTGGTGTCATATACGTTCAAATGGGTACCATACACGTTCAAAGTGGTGATATTGATGTTCAAAAGTGGTACATTAGATGTTCAAATGTGGTACATTGGATGTTCAAAATGGTACGAGACACGTTCAAAAGTGGTTCCCCTACATGTTCACCTGATATGGACTAGTCGAATAATCGGTTTAAAGAAGAAGGAGAAGTGATTCGGCTTAGACAATGATACATGCAAGGAAGAATGGAGATGGTCAACAAAGATTTCGAAGAACATGAAGAACAAAGACATCCTATTTTGCAAGCTATGCAACTTTCGAGATATACGTTTACATGCATGAGCCCGCAGATGCAGCGAGATCAGTTCTCAGTCGACATTCAACAGCAATATGGTAAATTCGAGAATTATTCCTGCATTCGAAGGATTGCCCCGGCGAGACAATGAGGAGGCATGTACATACCAATGTTTATGGCATTTATTACATGTGAATATTATATCAGTTATTGTGGGTTCTAGAACTATCCGTCTCCGCCGCTCTCGCCGTCGCCTCCAAGCACCCCCACGCCACCAGGCACACCATCACCGCCATCCTCGCCATCGAAACCGCTCCAGCGTTTCGAGCGATTACAGAGATTGAGCATGCACTTTCCGTACTTCCGATGGCCTCGAATGCAGAATTTCGTCGACATCGATGGGCCCCTGTTGCCGGAACAATAATTCTTTTAATTTTTACTTTTTTTTATTTAATTTTTAGTATTTTTTTATTTTTTTTTTTTATTTTTTTATATACAATAATATATTTCTTATTTGTAAGGCATCTAATGTCTTTTCCCTCGGCCATAATGCTCGTCAATGTTATTTGTTCTGCTGAGGCTACATTTTTGCACGTGTACATGGTAATATACATGGTATTTGCAAACATTGCACTTTTCGCAGAAGAAGAAGAACATGTGACATAAAAAATTCGCATGATACACATGATTTCGGTCGATTCGTACCGCGAATGTGATGTCATAGAATTTGCATGTTTGGACGTGTTCAAGGTAATCTAAAAACGCTTTTGCAAAAGTTGCACTTTTCGCAGAAGAACACGTGACATAAAAGTTCCTCTCCCCGCACCTCGCTACCCTTGATGCATCGTTACACTTTTTTATGTGCTGCACACTCGTTTTGATAGTATCGTCGTCGCCGTCGTCGTGAAACGTTATCTATTGGATTCTACAAACATGAATTACTACATTTCTCGCGAAACGGCGTGCATAAGTCGCGAGTAAGTGTTATTATCATCATTTCCTTAGCGTTATTACTTACCTTTAATTCTTTACATACTTTTTCTATATGTTACGATAGCAATAAACAACGTTCGACGCCTTATATACTGGGGAGGAGGTTTGCCCTCACATCCACGGCATACAAGTACCTGGATATTAGAATCGCGGTAGGACCTGTGTCCGCTGTGGAAATTATTCTTGGCGATACTCGAGGAAATGTGTTGTTGTTGCCACACTCGACATGGGCGACATTGATCCAGAAACGCGAGGATATCGAACATGTAAAATCAGCTCCTCCTCCAACGTCATTAACGATTTGTGATTTTGTGCTTACGGTTGTTACAATGCGTGGCATGAACCTTGTGCAAATGAAATTGTATGATGCCTGCATGTATATGAAACCATCGACTGTATTATTTTTATTCGAACTGGAACTGTGTGTCGAGCACGCGTATTCGTGGCTGTGTCAAAATACGCACTATGTAAGCGAGAAATATAAACAATTTGTAACGATATTAAAACGGAACAGTATTGCGCATAAACATGAGGCCGTCAAAATCCTTCATGAATATTATGATAAAAATTCTCCTGCGGATTGCGAGCTGTTGACATTTGCAGTGGATAATATGTTATACGATGCTATTAATAATTAAATAATTTTTTATATACAATATATTATCATTTAAAACATATATTATTTCTCCAATTTTATTTACCCGTCTTAAGTATTGCGCATAAACATGAGGCCGTCAAAATCCTTCATGAATATTATGATAAAAATTCTATTGCGGATTGCGAGCTGTTGACATTTGCAGTGGATAATATGTTATACGATGCTATTAATAATTAAATAATTTTTTATATACAATATATTATCATTTAAAACATATATTATTTCTCCAATTTTATTTCAAACGTCTTCCACCATCTCTCTCCTCGCCACCTAATTCTAAGAGGCAACGTTTCAAAAGTCTTATATTTCATTCGGGCGTTCTTCATGCAGCTAAATGATGTCATTCGGTATCTGCTCGAGGGGTTCAAATTACATGCAATCGCGCGATACGCTGCGACGTTAAGATTGAAGTAAACATTTTGAAAAATGATTTGCTTCAGAATAAATACAATTGCAAATATTGCATATCAATGTCATTTTCTCCGATCGATGCGGCATTGATGTGGCCTCCTTCTGCGAACCCGTAATGTTGCAGAAGGAGACCGCGGGAAGGGAGCGCGAGCGTCAGCGGCGTGCTGAGGCTCGCGCTCGTTTGGTGGCGAGAGTGCGTCGCCTGGGCGTCAGGCGTCGCGGGCGGCCCCCTCGGCGTGGCGCATGACCCAGGCTGAGGGGATCCTGATAGGAGCACCCCTCCCGCCAGGCGGCGTATGGTCGGACCGGATGGAGTTGCAGTGCCTCCTGTCCGGGTCCGGCGCACGGAGCTAACCCTCGGTGGCCTGGTGCGGCCGTTAGCTGCCGGCCTCCGAGGGGTAGAAACGGGGTCGCGGCGGTTGCGAGTTAGGGCTCGCAGCCGCCTCTAGACGCGGCCCCGGGACGGATGGCGGCAGGACGATGTGGCCTCGTCCTGCCGCTATGTGACAGGGCGATTACCGGGGGACCCGGTTTCCTCCCGCGGCTGGGCGTAAAGCGCGTGCACGGGAGGATACCGGAAGTATACTTCGAGCGAGTCCCGGTATCCTCCCAAATCGTGCGGAAGGGTCACCGTGGGGTTTTTTTAGTGGGTAGGTCCCGCGCCCGTTATAATGGGCGCGGGGAATCCCACACACCCCTCCCGCCTCTCCCCAAAGAGGTGGGAGGGAGTCTTTCGAAGATTTTCCCCACGAAAACAAAAAAAACAAAAAAAAAATGCGGCATTGATTCGCCACATATCGATTCGCGCGGGGATGGACCAAGGTTGTCCCTCCCTTCGAAAAAAAAAAAAATTTCCGGTGGTGAATCGGAGTCTGAAAAAAATTTCAGGGATCATTCCCTCCGTCTGAAAAAATTTCCGACGGTGGTACAGGTCTGGAGAGGTCCCCGCGGCGCGTAGTTTGTCAGTTTGTCATTTAGTTAGTTAGTCTGTGAGATAGTTAGTTAGTTTCCAGTTAGTTAGATAGTTTGCCGGTTAGTTAGTTAGTTTGCAGTTATTTAGATTGCTTGCAGTTTGTTAGTTAGTTTGTAGTTAGTTAGATTGTTTGCAGATTGTTAGCTAGTTTGCAGTTAGTTAGATAGTTTGCAGGTAGTTAGTTGGATTGTTTCCGTAGTTAATTATTTAGATAGTATATTAGTTAGTTAGTTTTCAGTTAGTTAGTTAGTTTGCATTATATTAGTTAGTTTGTTTTCAGATAGTTATTTAGTTTGTCAGTTAGTTATTTAGATTGTCAGTTAGATAGTTACTTTGCAGCTACTTAGATTCTATGCAGATAGTTAACTAGTTTGCAGTTAGTTAGGACGGTTTGCAGCTATTTAGTTAGTTTGTCAGTTTGTTAGTTAGTTTGTCAGCTAGATAGTTAGTTTGTTAGTTAGTTAGTTAGTTTGCATTACAATAGTTAGTTAGTTTGCAGTTAGTTAGTTTGTTCGCAGTTAGTTATTTAGTTTGTCAGTTAGTTCGTTAGTTTGTCAGATAGTTAGTTAGATTGTCAGTTAGTTAGTTAGTTTGCCAGTTAGATAGTTAGTTTGCAGTTAGTTAGTTAGTTTCTCAGTTAGTTAATTATTTTGCAGTTAGTTAGTTAGTTTGTCAGTTAGTAAGTTAGATTGTCAGATAGTTAGTTGGTTTGCAGTCAGTTAGATTGTTTGCCGGATAGTTAGTTAGTTTGCAGTTAGTTATTTAGTTTGTCAGATAGTTAGTTAGTTAGATTGTCAGATAGTTAGTTAGTTTGCAGTTTGTTAGATTGTTTGCCGGTTAGTTAGTTAGTTTGTCTGTTAGTTAGTTTTTTGCAGTTAGTTTGTTAGTTTGCAGTTAGTCAGAATGCTTGCAGTTAGTTAGTTAGTTTGCAGTTAGTTAGATTATTTGCAGATAGTTAGCTAGTTTACAGTTAGTTAGATAGATTGCAGTTATTTAGATAGTTTGTCAGTCACTTAGGTAGTTTGTCAGTTAGTTAGTACTTTGCATTATATTAGTTAGTTTGTAAGTTAGTCAGTTTGTTTGCAGTTAGTTATTTAGTTTGTCATTTAGTTAGTTAGTTTATCAGTTAGATAGTTAGTTTGTTAGTTAGTTAGTTAGTTTGCATTATAATAGTTAGTCAGTTTGCAGTTAGTTAGATTCTTTGCAGTTAGTTAGCTAGTTTGCAGTTAGTTCCACAGTTTGCCAGTTAATTTGTGAGTTTCAGTTAGACAGTTTGTTCGTCAGTTAGTTAGTTAGTTTGTCAGTTAGATAGTTAGTTTGTCAGTTTGTTAGTTAGTTTGCATTATATTAGTTACTTTTGTAAGTTATTTAGTTTGTTTGCAGTTAGTGATGCATTTTGTCAGTTAGTTTGTTTGTTTGCAGTTAGTTAGATAGCTTGACATTTAGTTAGTTACTTTGTCAGTTAGTTAGTTTACAGTTAGTTAGTTAGTTTGTCAGTTAGTAAGTTAGTTTGTCAGTTAGTTAGTTAGATTGTCAGTTAGTTAGTTAGATTGTCAGTTATTTAGTTAGTTTGCAGTCAGTTACATTGCTTGCAGTTAGTTAGTTAGTTTGTCAGTTAGATAGTTAGCTTGTCAGTTATTTAGTTAGTTTGCAGTCAGTTAGATTGCTTGCAGTTAGTCAGTTAGTTTGTCAGTTAGATAGTTAGTTTGACAGTTAGCTAGTTAGTTTGCATTATATTAGTTAGTTTGCCGTTAGTTAGTTAGTTTGCAGTGAGATAGTTAGTTAATCAGTTAGAGAGATAGTTTCCAGTTAGTTACATAGTTTGTCAGTTAATTAGTGAGTTTGCATTACATTAGTTAGTTTGTCAATTATTTAGTTAGATTGCAGATAGTTAGTTAGTTTGCAGTTAGTCAGTTAGTTTGCAGTTAATTAGTTAGTTTGAAGTTAGTTAGATTGTTTGCAGATAGTTAGCTAGCTTGCATTATGTTAGATAGTTTGCAGTTATTTAGTTAGATTGTCAGTTAGTTAGTTAGTTTGTCAGTTAGATAGTTAGTTTTTCAGTTGGTTAGATAGTTTGCATTATATTAGTTACACTTGTAAGTTATTTACTTTGTATGCAGTTAGTTATTTAGATTGTCAGTTAGTTAGTTAGTTTGCAATTAGTTCGTTAGTTTGTCAGTTAGTTAGTTAGTTTGTCAGTTAGTCAGTTAGTTTGCAGTTAGTTAGTTGTTTTGCAGTTAGTTAGACTGCTTGCAGTTATTTAGAATGTTTGCAGTTTGTTAGTTAGTTTGCAGTCAGTTAGATTGCTTGCAGTTAGTTAGATTATTTGCAGTTATTTAGTTAGTTTGCAGTTAGTTAGTTAGTTTGCAGTAAGGTAGTTAGTTTGTCAGTTAGTTAGTTTGTTTGTCAGTTAGATAGTTGGTTTATCACTTAGATAGTTAGTTTGTCTGTTAGTTAGTTAGTTTGCAGTTAGTTAGATTGCTTGCAGTTAGTTAGCTAGTTTGCAGTTAGTTAGATATTTTGCAGATATTTAGTTAGTTTGCAGTTAGTTAGTTAGTTTGTCAGTTAGTTCGTTAGTTTGCAGTTAGTTAGATTGTTTGCAGATAGTTACCTAGTATGCAGTTAGTTAGATAGTTTGCAGTTATTTACTTAGTTTGTCAGTTAGTTAGTTTGTTTGTCAGTTAATTAGTTAGTTTGTATTATATTTGTTAGTTTGTAAGTTAGTTAGTATGTTTGCAGTTAGTTATTTAGATTGTCAGTTAGTTAATTAGTTTGTCAGTAAGTTAGTTAGTTTGTCAGTTAGTTAGTTAGTTTGCAGTTAGTTAGTTAGTTTGTCAGTTAGTTTGTTAGTTTGTCTGTTAGTTAGTTAGATTGACAGACAGTTTGCAGTTAGTTAGATTGTTTGTCGGTTAGTTAGTTAGTTTGTAATTATTTAGTTAGTTTGCAGATAGTTAGCAAGTTTGCAGTTAGTTAGATATTATGTAGTTTTTTAGTTAGTTTATCAATTAGTTAGTTAGTTTTCAGTTAGTTAGTTAGATTCTATGCAGTTAGTTAGTTAGTTTGTCTGTTAGTTAGTTAGATTGTCAGACAGTTTGCAGTTAGTTAGATTGTTTGCCGGTTAGTTAGTTAGTTTGTAGTTAGTTAGATTCTTTGCAGATAGTTAGCTAGTTTGCAGTTAGTTAGACAGTTTGCAGTTATTTAGTTAGTTTGTCAGTTAGTTAGTTAGTTTGTCAGTTAGTTAGTTAGTTTGCAGTTAGTTAGATTGTTTTGCAGTGAGTTAGCTAGTTAGATATTTTGCAGTTATTTAGTTAGTTTGCAGTTAGTTAGTTGGGTTGCATTATATCAGTTAGTTTCTATTTTAGTTAGTTTGTTTGCAGTTAGTTAGTTTGTTTGCGGTTAGTTAGTTAGTTTGTCAGTTAGTTAGTTAGTTTGCAGTTAGTTAGATTGTTTGCAGTTAGTTAGTTGGTTTGCAGTTAGTTAGATTGTTTGCAGATAGTTAGATGGCTTGCATTTAGTTAGATAGTTTGCAGTTATTTAGTTAGTTTGTCAGTTAGTTAGTTAGTTTGTCAGTTAGATAGTTAGTTTGTCACTTAGTACGATAGTTTTCAGTTAGTTAGATTTTTTGCAGTTAGTTAGCTAGATTGCGGTTAGTTAGATGTTATGCAGTTATTTAGTTGGTTTGCGTTAAATTAGTTCTATTGTCAGTTAGTTAGTTAGTCACTTAGTACGATAGTTTTCAGTTAGTTAGATTCTTTGCAGTTAGTTAGCTAGATTGCGGTTAGTTAGATGTTATGCAGTTATTTAGTTGGTTTGCGTTGAATTAGTTCTATGGCAAGTTAGTTAGTTTGTCAGTTAGTTAGTTAGTTTGGAGTTAGTTAATTAGTTTGCAGTATGTTAATTAGTTTGTCAGTTAGATAGTTAGTTTGCTTTATATTAGTTAGTTTGTATGTTAGTTAGTTAGTTTGCATTTAGTTTGTTTGTTAGCAGCTGTTTATTTAGTTTGTCTGTTCCATAGTTAGTTTATCAGTTAGTTAGTTAGTTTTCATTATATTAGCTAGTTTGCAGTTAGTTAGATTGTTTGCAAATAGTTAGCAAGTTTGCAGTTAGTTAGATAGTTTGCAGTTTTTTATTTAGTTTGTCAGTTAGTTAGTTAGTTAGTTTGCAGTTCGTTAGATTGTTTGCAGGTAGTTAGCTAGTTTGCAGTTAGTTAGTTAGTTTGCAGTTAGTTAGATTGTTTGCAGGTAGTTAGCTAGTTTGCAGATAGTTAGACGGTTTGCAGTAAGTTAGTTAGTTTGTCAGTTAGTTAGTTAGTTTGGCAGTTAGTTAGTTAGTATGCAGTTAGATAGACTGTTTGCAGATAGTTAGCTAGTTTGTAGTTAGTATGATTGCTTGCAGTTAGTTAGTTAGTTTGCAGTTCGTTAGGTTCTTTGCAGTTAGTTAGTTAGTTTGCACTTAGTTAGATTGTTTGCAGATAGTTAGCTAGCTTGCATTTAGTTAGATAGTTTGCAGTTATTTAGTTAGATTGTCAGTTAGTTAGTTAGATTGTCAGTTAGTTAGTTAGTTTTTTGTTAGTTGGTTAGTTTGTCAGTTAGTTAGTTAGTTTGCAGTTAGATAGTTAGTTTGTCAGTTAGTTAGATAGTTTGTAGTAAATTAGTTACTTTGCCAGTTAGTTAGTTAGTTACTTTGCAGTTAGATAGTTAGTTTGTCAGTTAGTTAGTTTTTTGCAGTTAGTTAGTTAGTTTGCAGTTAGTTAGATAGTTTGTAGTAAATTAGTTACTTTGTCAGTTAGTTAGTTAGTTAGTTTGTCAGTTAGTTAGTTAGATTACAGTTACTTATTAAGTTTGCAGTTAGATAGATTGTTTGCAATTAGTTAGTTAGTTTGCAGTTAGTTAGTTAGTTTGCAGTTATTTAGTTTGTTTGCAGTTAGTGATTTAGTTTGTCAGTTAGTTAGTTAGATTGTCAGTTAGTTAGTTAGTTTTTTGTTAGTTGGTTAGTTTGTCAGTTAGTTAGTTAGTTTGAAGTTAGATAGTTAGTTTGTCAGTTAGTTAGTTAGTTTGTCAGTTATTTAGTTAGTTTGCAGTCAGTTAGATTGCTTGCAGTTAGTTAGATTGTCATCAGTTATTTAGTTAGTTTGGCAGTTAGTTAGATAGTATGCAGTTAGATAGATTGTATGCAGACAGTTAGCTAGTTTGTAGTTAGTATGATTGCTTGCAGTTAGTTAGTTAGTTTGCAGTTAGTTAGATTGTTTGCAGATAGTTAACTAGTTTGCATTTAGTTAGATAGTTTGCAGTTTTTTAGTTAGATTGTCAGTTAGTTAGTTAGTTTGCAGTTAGTTAGATTGTTTGCAGATATTTAGCTAGCTTGCATTTAGTTAGATAGTTTGCAGTTATTTAGTTGAATTGTCAGTTAGTTAGTTAGTTTGTCAGTTAGTTAGTTAGTTTTTAGTTAGTTAGTTAGTCTGTCTGTTAGTTAGTTAGTTTGCAGTTAGATAGTTAGCTTGTCAGTTAGTAAGTTGGTATGTCAGTTAGTTAGTCAGTTTGCAGTTAGTTTGATTGTTTGCCGACTGTTAGCTAGTTTGCAGTTAGTTAGATTGTTTGTAGATAGTTAACTAGTTTGCATTTAGTTAGATAGTTTGCAGTTATTAATTAGATTTAAGTTAGATAGTTAGTTTGTACCAGTTAGTTAGTTAGTTTGGAGTTAGTTAGTTTGTTTGTCAGTTAGTTAGTTTGATTGCAGTTATTTAGTTAGTTTGCAGTTAGTTAGATTGATGGAAAAAGGGAGCTAGTTTACAGTTAGTTAGACAGTTTGCAGTTATTCAGTTAGTTTGTCAGTTAATTAGTGAGTTTTAGTTAGACAGTTTATTTGTCAGTTAGTTAGTTAGTTCGTCAGTTAGATAGTTAGTTTGTCAGTTTGTTAGTTAGTTTGCATTATATCAGTTACTTTTGTAAGTTGTTTAGTTTGTTTGGAGTTAGTGATTTAGTTTGTCAGTTAGTTAGTTAGTTTGCAGTTAGTTAGATTGTTTGCAATTAGTTAGTTAGTTTGCAGTTATATAGTTAGTTTGCAGTTATTTAGTTAGTTTACTGTTAGTTAGATTGTTTGCAGATTGTTAAAATAGGTGCGAGTTGTTATCGCTCTCACCCTTTAACGTTGAGTCCGAATTACGAGGGAGTGGGAATGTGTGGGAAAGTGAATCGGTACACTGTAAATTTCTTTCGCCTAGTCAATCGACTAGGCCGTTTATTTAAAATGTTTGGAAATTTAATAAAAAAACAAGATTAAATAAAACAAAAAGAGGAAGAAATTTATAATTTTAAAAATCGCCAGGAAAAACCGAGCCCGTTAGCGGGCTCGTAAAAAACCTGGCCGTGGTCTTTGGCCGAGCTTTTCCTCGAGAAGCCTCACCGAGTAATTTGCTTTGCCTGTTTTTTTCAGGTTAGTACCCAACTTGCTAAGGCGGTGGTGAATTTCGCACATAGTTTCTATGTGCTCATCAACCTCCGTCCACGTGGATTCTTTAGCCACGGCCATTGTTGGGTTTATCGAGGCTTAATCAGCTCGAACTAACCTCTCACGTGGATATTCGACACGTGTAAGAGTGTGTACCTTTCCCTATTCCACTCAACCTCGTGTATCCGGCTCGAAGGACCTTTTGTTAAAATAGGTGCGAGTTATTGTCGCTCTCACCCTTTAACGAGGTGTCCGAATTACGAGGGAGTGGGAATTTGGGGGAAAGTGATTGGTACACTGGTAACTTTCTTTCGCCTAGTCCAGCGACTAGGCCGTTTATTTAAAAATTGACAAAAAAACTAAAAACCCAAAATTAAATAAACAAAATAAGAAAGAAAATTTATATTTTAAAAAAAACCACCACCAAAAAGAAAACCGGGCCGTGCCTCAGGCCACTACGGCTCTCGTCTCGGTCTTCTGCAACAAAAGAAACCGAAATTTGGTTGAAAATAGGTGACAACGCTCGTCGCGTTGTCTGACTCGCGTCAATCCACACGCTCCTGTCTCTGTTTATGATAAACAGGAGCGGGATTCCTTCACATCGATACGCAACTGTGTTAGTGGACTGTATTCTTAAACGTTTCTCGTGTGATCGAGAAACGTTCGACTGATTAAACGTTTCTCGTGTGATCGAGAAACGTTCGACTGAAGTTCTGGAAAATTTTATAACAGCAGATGGGGAAGACAAGATTTGAGCCTCGATCTTCCCACTGCTGCTGGCTTGAATTTTGGCTGGAGGTGACAACAGTTGGAGGTTGTAAGGCTCCAAAAATTGTCCACTCCTGATTCAGCGTCGTTTCCTGGTCCGTACGGGACCGGTGTGATGCAAGCCCTTAACTGCGCTAGAAGCGTCTGAACGTTAAGGTGCTTACACCACGGCACCCTTTTGAACGTCGCTCTACACCGAGTGTCCGTACACACTGGTGATGAGTGACCGACGTTCGAGCTAATCGAATTCAGCCGAGAGCACCCAGTGAATGCTCCATATAAGGCCCCTATGGGGGTGGTACTCAAACTGAAATTTCGACCCTCGGAAACGACAATCCCACTCAGGGTATACGCCCAAAGGCCCCTATCAGAGTATTTGAATCGCACAAAAATTCAAGGAAAACCGAGAAGTTTTTCTCGGTTCTTTTTGCACGACTGCTGATTACAGCGGTACGTGCCTTCCACACAACGGTGGCGACAATCGAACACTATTTAAGTGTTACAATGATTGTTCTCAGCCACTGGTTGTTAATGTGGGAAATCGCTTATGATATGAAACAATTGACGCAACGGTGGCGATAATCGAACACTATTGAAGTGCACACGATTATGATCAGCCACCGGTTGTTTACTGTAAATTGTTTCAATGCTGCGTTTTTCCAGAACGGTTCTATACACACAACGATCACTTAACTCACGAAACCGTGAGGTACGAAATCCGACTAGGTTAATTCTTTCGAATTTACCACAGTCTTAATCTCGTTCCGTTTCGGTTCTGTGGTGTAACTACACGATTAAACGAATTTAATTTCGCGTATACCGTGATCGCGGTGTTGGACTAGGTCGGCTTGGAAGAAGCGAACTCGTCGAGAACCAGATAGCAAGTGATTGTCGAGACAGACCCTCTTGTGCGCGTTCGCGAGAGGGGAGATTGTCTGTCTCATATTAATCTTGTATCCTCTCTGTTATTTCGGCGTAGTAACACCTGTTCTCATAGAACCGTTACTGGGCCGATCGCGTGACTATGATTGAAGGTAAATTTGGATTTTTTCTACACGGTATTGCTCCCGAAGCAGGTTACGACGCAGAGAAGGCTCTGGAATGTCGCGAACACTGAGGACAACACCGTATAAGAAATGTCCCCTTTTTTCTATAGATCACGCGAGAATTTAACCGCCGTTTCTTAATAACGAATTAACGCGTTATTTAAACACAGATAGTTAGCTAGTTTACAGTTAGTTAGACAGTTTGCAGTTACTCAGTTACTTTGTCAGTTAGTAAGTTAGTTAGTTTGTCAGTTAGTTAGTTAGATTACAGTTATTTAGTAAGTTTGCAGTTAGATAGATTGTTTGCAATTAGTTAGTTAGTTTGCAGTTAGCTAGTTAGTTTGCAGTTATTTAGATTGTTTGCAGTTAGTGATTTAGTTTGTCAGTTAGTTAGTTTGTTTCAAGTTAGTTAGTTAGTTTGACTGTTAGTTAGATAGTTTGTCAGTTTGTTAATTTGTTTGCAGTTAGATAGTTAGTTAGTCAGTAAGTTAGTTATTTTGTCAGTGAGTTAGTTAGTTTGCAGTTAGTTAGTTACTTTCCAGCCCGTTAGATTGCTTGCAGTTGGTTACATTGTTTGCAGCTATTTAGTTAGATTGCAGTTAGATAATTGGTTTGTCAGTTAGTTAGTTTGTGTGTCAGTTAGTTAGTTAGTTTGTCAGATAGTTAGTTAGTTTCCAGTTAGTTAGTTAGTTTGCAGTTAGTCAGATAGTTTGTTTCCGTAGTTAGTTATTTAGATTGTATATTAGTTAGTTAGTTTTCGGTTAGTTAGTTAGTTTGCAGTTAGTAGGTTAGTTAGCAGTTAGTTACATTGTTTGAAGGTAGTTAGATAGTTTGCAGTTTTTTAGTTAGTATGGTAGTTAGTTAGTTAGTTTGCAGTTAGTTACTTAGTTTGACAGTTAGTTAGTCAGTTATTTAGTTTGCAGTTAGTTTGATTGTTTGCAGAGGGTTAGCAAGCTTGCAGTTAGTTAGATTGTTTGCAGATAGTTAGCTAGCTTGCATTTAGTTAGATAGCTTGCAGTTATTTAGTTAGATTTACGTTAGATAGTTAGTTTGTCAGTTAGTTAGTTAGTTTGGAGTTAGTTAGTTAGTTTATCAGTTAGTTAGTTAGTTTGCTGTTAGATAGTTAGTTTGTCAGTTAGTTAGTTGGTTTGCAGTTAGATAGTTAATTAGTATGCAGTTAGTTGGTTTTGTTTGCAAATAGATATCTAGTTTGCAGTTAGTTAGATAGTTTGACTTTTTTTATTTAGTTTGTCAGTTAGTTAGTTAGTTTGCAGTTAGTTAGTTATTTTGTATTAAATTAGTTGGTTAACGGTTAGTTAGTTATTAGTTTGTTAGTAGTTAGTTATTTAGACATTATATTAGATAGTTAGTTTTCCGTTAGTTCCTTAGTTTGCAGTAAATTAGTTAATTTGTCAGTTAGTTAGTTAGTTTGCAGTTTGTTAGTTAGTTTGTGAGGTAGTTATTTATCTTGCAGTTAGTTAGTTAATTTGTCAGTTAGTTAGTTCTTTTGTCAGACAGTTAGTTACTTTGCTGTTAGTTAGATTGTCTGCAGTTAGTTAGTTAGTTTGCAGTTAGTCAGATTGATTGCAGATAGTTAGCTAGTTTGCAGTTAGCTAGTTAGTTTGTCAGTTAGTTAGTTAGTTTGTCAGCTAGATAGTTAGTTTGTTAGTTAGTTAGATAGTTTGCATTATAATAGTTAGTTAGTTTGCAGTTAGTTAGTTTGTTCGCAGTTAGTTGGTTAGTTTGCAGTTATTTAGTTTGTTTGCAGTTAGTTAGTTAGTCTGCAGTTATTTAGTTAGTTTGCCGTTATTTAGTTAGTTTGCAGTTATTTAGATTGTTTGCACATAGTTAGATTGTTTGCAGATAGTTAGCTAGTTTACAGTTAGTTAGACAGTTTGGCAGTTATTTAGTTAGTTTGTCAGTTAGTTATTGAGTTTTAGTTAGACAGTTTGTTTGTCAGTTAGTTAGTTAGTTTGTCAGTTATTTAGCTAGCTTGCATTTAGTTAGATAGTTTGCAGTTATTTAGTTGGATTGTCAGTTAGTTAGTTAGTTAGTTTGTCAGTTAGTTAGTTAGTTTTTAGTTAGTTTGTTAGTTTGTCAGCTAGTTAGTTAGTTTGCAGTTATTTAGTTGGATTGTCAGTTAGTTAGTTAGTTTGTCAGTTAGTTAGTTAGTTTTTAGTTAGTTAGTTAGTTTGTCAGTTAGTTAGTTTGATTGCAGTTATTTAGTTAGTTTGCAGTTAGTTAGATTGTTTGCAGATATTTAGCTAGCTTGCATTTAGTTAGATTGTTTGCAGTTATTTAGTTAGTTTGTCAATTAGTTAGTTAGTTTGCAGTTAGATAGTTACTTTGCTGTTAGTTAGTTGGTGTGTCAGTTAGTTAGTTGGTTTGCAGTTAGTTAGATTCTTTGCAGATAGTTAGCTAGTTTGCAGTTGGTTAGATAGTTGGCAGTTTTTTATTTAGTTTTTTAGTTTGATAGTTAGATTGCAGTTAGTTAGTTAGTTTGCAGTTAGTTAGATTTTTTGCAGGTAGTTAGCTAGTTTGCCGATAGTTAGACGGTTTGCAGTAAGTTAGTTAGTTTGTCAGTGAGTTAGTTAGTTTGGCAGTAAGTTAGTCAGTATGCAGTTAGATAGATTGTTTGAAGTTATTCAGTTAGTTTGTCAGTTAGTTAGTGAGTTTTAGTTAGACAGTTTATTTGTCAGTTAGTTAGTTAGTTCGTCAGTTAGATAGTTAGTTTGTCAGTTTGTTAGTTAGTTTGCATTATATCTGTTACTTTTGTAAGTTGTTTAGTTTGTTTGCAGTTAGTGATTTAGTTTGTCAGTTAGTTAGTTAGTTTGCAGTTAGTTAGATTGTTTGCAATTAGTTAGTTAGTTTGCATTATATCAGTTACTTTTGTAGGTTGTTTAGTTTGTTTGCAGTTAGTGATTTAGTTTGTCAGTTAGTTAGTTAGTTTGCAGTTAGTTAGATTGTTTGCAAATAGTTAGTTAGTTTGCAGTTAGTTAGTTAGTTTGCAGTTATTTAGTTAGTTTACTGTTAGCTAGATTGTTTGCAGATAGTTAGCTAGTTTACAGTTAGTTAGACAGTTTGCAGTTATTCAGTTACTTTGTCAGTTAGTTAGTTAGTTAGTTTGTCAGTTAGTTAGTTAGATTACAGTTATTTAGTAAGTTTGCAGTTAGATAGATTGTTTGCAATTAGTTAGTTAGTTAGCAGTTAGCTAGTTAGTTTGCAGTTATTTAGATTGTTTGCAGTTAGTGATTTAGTTTGTCAGTTAGTTAGTTTGTTTCCAGTTAGTTAGTTAGTTTGACTGTTAGTTAGATAGTTTGTCAGTTTGTTAATTTGTTTGCAGTTAGATAGTTAGTTAGTCAGTAAGTTAGTTAGTTTGTCAGTGAGTTAGTTAGTTTGCAGTTAGTTAGTTACTTTCCAGCCCGTTAGATTGCTTGCAGTTGGTCACATTGTTTCCAGCTATTTAGTTTGTTTGTCAGTTAGTTAGTTAGTTTGCAGTTAGATAGTTAGTTTGTCAGTTAGTTAGTTTGTGTGTCAGTTAGTTAGTTAGTTTGTCAGATAGTTAGTTAGTTTCCAGTTAGTTAGTTAGTTTGTCAGTTAGCTAGATAGTTTGTTTCCGTAGTTAGTTATATACATTGTATATTAGTTAGTTAGTTTTCAGTTAGTTAGTTAGTTTGCAGTTAGTAGGTTAGTTAGCAGTTAGTTACATTGTTTGAAGGTAGTTAGATACTTTGCAGTTTTATAGTTAGTATGGTAGTTAGTTAGATAGTTTGCTGTTAGTTACTTAGTTTGACAATTAGTTAGTTAGTTATTTAGTTTGCAGTTAGTTTGATTGTTTGCAGATGGTTAGCTAGTTTGCAGTTAGTTAGATTGTTTGCAGATTGTTAGCTAGCTTGCATTTAGTTAGATAGTTTGCAGTTATTTAGTTAGATTTATGTTAGATAGTTAGTTTGCAGTTATTTAGTTGGATTGTCAGTTAGTTAGTTAGTTTGTCAGTTAGTTAGTTAGTTTTTAGTTAATTAGTTAGTCTGTCTGTTAGTTAGTTAGTTTGCAGTTAGATAGTTAGTTTGTCAGATAGTTAGTTGGTATGTCTGTTAGTTAGTTAGTATGCAGTTAGTTAGATTCTTTGAATATAGTAAGCTAATTTGCAGTTAGTTATATAGTTTGCAGTTTTTTATTTAGTTTGTCAGTTTGTTGGTTAGTTTGGCAGTTAGATAGTTACTTTGTTAGTTAGTTAGTTAGTTTGCATTATAATAGTTAGTCAGTTTGCAGTTAGTTAGTTTGTTCGCAGTTAGCTATTTAGATTGTCAGTTAGTTAGTTAGCTTGCAGTTACTTAGATAGTTTGCATTTATTTAGTTAGCTAGTTATTCTGTCAGTTAGTTAGTTAGTTTGCATTATATTAGTTAGTTTGTTTGCAGTTAGTTATTTAGTTTGTCAGTTAGTTAATTTGTTTGCAGTTAGATAGTTTGTTTGTCTGTAAGTTAGTTAGTTTGTCAGTGAGTTAGTTAGTTTGCAGTTAGGTAGATTGTTTGCAGTTAGTTAGTTACTTTGCAGTCAGTTAGATTGTTTGCAGTTAGTTACATTGTTTGCAGTTATTTAGTTAGTTTGTCAGTTACTTAGTTAGTTTGCAGTTAGATAGTTAGTTTGTCAGTTAGTTAGTTGGTATGTCAGTTAGTTAGCTAGTTTGCAGTTAGTTAGTTAGTTTGCAGTTATCTAGTTAGTTTGTCAGTTAGTTAGTTACTTTGCAGTTACATAATTAGTTTGTCAGTTAGTAGGTTGGTATGTCAGTGAGTTAGTTAGTTTGGCAGTTAGTTATTTAGTTTATAGTTAGTTAGTTAGTTTGTCGGTTAGTTAGTTAGTTTGCAGTTATTTAGTTAGTTTGTCAGTTAGTTAGTTAGTTTGCAGTAACATAGTTAGTTTGTCAGTTAGTTAGTTGGTATGTCAGTGAGTTAGTTAGTTTGGCAGTTAGTTAGTCAGTATGCAGTTAGATAGATTATTTGCAGTTAGTTAGATAGTTTGCAGTTTTTTAGTTAGTTAGGTAGTTAGTTAGTTAGCTTGCAGTTAGTTACTTAGTTTGACAGTTAGTTAGTTAGTTTTGTCAGTTAGTTAGTCAGTTTGCAGTTAGTTTGATTGTTTGCCGATGGTTAGCTAGTTTGCAGTTAGTTAGATTGTTGCAGATAGTTAACTAGTTTGCATTTAGTTAGATAGTTTGCAGGTATTTAGTTAGATTTAAGTTAGATAGTTAGTTTGTCAGTTAGTTAGTTAGTTTGGAGTTAGTTAGTTAGTTTGTCAGTTAATTAGTTTGATCGCAGTTATTTAGTTAGTTTGCAGTTAGTTGGATTGTTTGCAGATAGTTAGCTAGTTTACAGTTAGTTAGACAGTTTGCAGTTATTCAGTTAGTTTGTCAGTTATTTAGTGAGTTTTAGTTAGACAGTTTATTTGTCAGTTAGTTAGTTAGTTCGTCAGTTAGATAGTTAGTTTGTCAGTTTGTTAGTTAGTTTGCATTATATCAGTTAGTTTTGTAAGTTGTTTAGTTTGTTTGCAGTTAGTGATTTAGTTTGTCAGTTAGTTAGATTGTTTGCAATTAGTTAGTTAGTTTGCAGTTAGTTAGTTAGTTTGCAGTTATTTAGTTAGTTTGCTCTTAGTTAGATTGTTTGCAGATAGTTAGCTTGTTTACAGTTAGTTAGACAGTTTGCAGTTATTCAGTTAGTTTGTCAGTTAGTTAGTGAGTTTTAGTTAGAAAGTTTATTTGTCAGTTAGTTAGTTAGTTTGTCAGTTAGATAGTTAGTTTGTCAGTTTGTTAGTTAGTTTGCGTTATATCAGTTACTTTTGTAAGTTGTTTAGTTTGTTTGCAGTTAGTGATTTAGTTTGTCAGTTAGTTAGTTAGTTTGCAGTTAGTTAGTTAGTTTGTCAGTTAGTTAATTTGTTTGCAGTTAGATAGTTAGTTAGTCAGTAAGTTAGTTAGTTTGTCAGTGAGTTACTTAGTTTGCAGTTAGCTAGATTGTTTGCAGTTAGTTAGTTACTTTGCAGTCCGTTAGATTGCTTGCAGTTGGTTACATTGTTTGCAGCTATTTAGTATGTTTGTCAGTTAGTTAGTTAGTTTGCAGTTAGATAGTTCGTTTGTCAGTTAGTTAGTTGGTGTGTCAGTTAGTTAATTAGTTTGTCAGATAGTTAGTTAGTTTCCAGTTAGTTAGTTAGTTTGTCAGTTAGCTAGATAGTTTGTCTCCGTAGTTAGTTATTTACATAGTATATTAGTTAGTTAGTTTGTCAGTTAGTTAGTTAGTTTGCAGTAAGTTAGTTAGTTCGTGAGGTAGTTATTTATCTTGCAGTTAGTTTGTTAATTTGTCAGTTAGTTAGTTCTTTTGTCAGACAGTTAGTTACTTTGCTGTTAGTTAGATTGTCTGCAGTTAGTTAGTTAGTTTGCAGTTAGTCAGATTGATTGCAGATAGTTAGCTAGTTTACAGTTAGTTAGTTAGTTTGTCAGTTAGTTAGTTGGTTTGCAGTTAGTCAGTTAGTTTGTCAGTTACATAGTTAGATTGCAGTTAGCTAGTTACTTTGTCACTTAATAAGTTAGTTTGCATTAAATTAGTTAAGTTGTCTGCTAGTTAGTTAGTTCGTCAGTTAGTTAGATTGCTTGCAGTTAGTTAGTTAGTCTGCAGTTAGATAGATTGTTTGCCGGTTAGTTAGTTAGTTTGCAGTTATTTAGATTGCTTGCAGTTTGTTAGTTAGTTTGAAGTTAGTTAGTTTGTCAGTTATTTCGTCAGTTTGCAGTTAGTTAGTTTTTTGCAGAGAGTTAGCTTGTTTACAGTTAGTTAGTTAGTTTGTCAGTTAGTTAGTTAGTTTGTCAGCTAGATAGTTAGTTTGTTAGTTAGTTAGTTAGTTTGCATTATAATAGTTAGTTAATTTGCAGTTAGTTAGTTTGATCGCAGTTAGTTAGATAGTTTGCAGTATATTAGTTACTTTGTCAGTTTGTTCGTTAGTTAGTTTGTAGTTGGTTAGTTGGTTTGCAGTTGGTTAGTTAGTTTATCAGTCGGATAGTAAGTTTGTCAGTTAGTTAGTTAGTTTGTCAGTTAGACCGTTAGTTTGCAGTTAGTTAGATTGTGTGCAGATAGTTAGCTAGTTTGCAGTTAGTTAGATATTTTGCAGTTATTTAGTTAGATTGCAGTTAGTTAGTTAGTTTGTAAGTTACATAGTTAGTTTGCAGTTAGTTAGTTAGTTTATCAGTTAGATAGTTAGTTTGTCAGTTAGTTAGTTGGTTTGCAGTTAGTTAGTTAGTTTATCAGTTAGATAGTTTGTTTGTCAGTTAGTTAGTTAGTTTGTCAGTTAGTGAGTTAGTTTGTCAGTTAGTTAGTTAGTTTGTCAGTTAATAAGTTAGTTTTCATTAAATTAGTTAATTTGTCTGCTAGTTAGTTAGTTAATTTTTTGTAGTTTTTTTTTTTTTTTTTTTTGTGGGGAAAATCTTCGAAAGACTCCCTCCCACCTCTTTGGGGAGAGGCGGGAGGGGTGTGTGGGATTCCCCGCGCCCATTATAACGGGCGCGGGACCTACCCACTTACACCCCCACGGTGACCCTTCCGCACGATTTGGGAGAATACCGGGAATCGCTCGAAGCATACTTGCGGTATCCTCACCGTGCCCGCGCTTTGCGCCCACCTGCGGGGGGACAAACGGTCCCCCTGGCAATCGCCCTGTCTCATAGCGGCAGGACGAGGCCACTTCGTCCTACCGCCATCCGTCCCGGAGCCGCGTCTAGTGGCGGCTGCGAGCCCCAACTCGCAACCGCCCGCGACCCCGTTTCTACCCCTCTGAGGCCGGCAGCTAACGGCCGCACCAGGCCACCGAGGGTGCCGCTCCGTGCGCCGGACCCGGACAGGAGGCACTGCAACCCCATCCGGTCCGACCATACGCCGCCTGGCGGGAGGAGTGCTCCTATAAGGACCCCCCTCCCAGCCTGGGTCATGCGCCACGCCGAGGGGGCCGCCCGCGACGCCTGGGGCCCAGGCGACGCACTCTCGCCACCAAACGAGCGCGAGCCTCAGCACGCCGCTGACGCTCGCGCTCCCTTCCCGCGGTCTCCTTCTGCAGCATTACGCTTTCGCAGATGGAGGCCAGGGCCCTCCACTTCTCCTCGCTGCCGAGCATGGCGTTCACCATGCAATGCAGGGGAGACATCCCGCCCGATGACACCGACCAGGACATGGCGCTCCCCATCCCACGCAGTGCATACCTCGGGGGTATGTTCCGCCGTGTCCTGCTCAGCGTCACAATGGCAGCAACGCGCCGTCGGCTCCTTCCCTATCCGGCACAGGTATCTCCAGAAGCTGCCATGAACCGGAGAACACCTGTGCCATCCTGTAAGTGAGGCTTCCATGACCTCTGTCCAGCCACTCACATAGGAGTGGCCGAACAGCCCCGACTGTCCGGTGCCCCGCGGTAGGCAGAGCCAACCGCTCTTGCCACGCGTGCTCCACGGACTGCCGGGCCTGGCGCTTCAACATGCCTCAAGCAGGTTCCTGCACACCCGGGACCGCCCCCACCCCCGCGCGACGGTCGACGCGGTTACGATACATCATCGCGTGCGACCGCTAGAGGAGATCCATGGGCGGCATCCCTGCAAGAACCGTCGCCGCCTCATGTGACACGGTCCTGTACCCGCGGACGACCCTTAGAGCCATCCGCCTCTGCACACGACGCAGCAGAGTCATGCCGCGCCGGGAGGCCGCCAGGTCGTCCCTCCAGCCGGGGGCCCCGGATCCGACCCCCGCCGGAACCATGGCCACCTAGCGGCGGCGAACTCGGCCCGCCGGGCCCCCCAGGTTGGGCAGAATCCGGCCCAAAGCCCCGACCATCCTCTCCAGCCGGGGGACCAGGCAGCGGAAATGCTCCTCGAGGCGCCAGTGGTTATCGAGGATCAGCCCCAGATACCTCATCTGGGGAGGTCATCTGCCCTCGCTCGCGCCACACCATCGTCCGGTCGTAGACGACGGAGCGCGCGGGCGTACTGGCGTCGGGCGCAAACACTCGTGACCCGCAATTCCGCGATCGCGGCCGACCACTAGTATACCGCCCGGCGAGGAGAAGCTCGCCCGACCCGGGGCATCGACGCGTCGCAAATGTTTCCGACTAGTACCCCGAGTCGGGCAGCCTCTTCCTCCATGCTTGGCAACTTGGCCGCCACCAGCGGCCAAGTAGCAGCGAGGGCAGCTGCCATTAGGGCGTCCTGGTCCAGGCGCCGAGGCGCCCAGCGGCGTGGTGGGGTGTCATCCGGGCGGTGGTGCCGGGATGCAGCCCCGGCGGCAGAGACCTCCATCCGGATATACCGGTGATCGGAGAGTGTCTCTGCCCCCGGGACCACCTGCCAACCCGACACCATGCGCACGGCGTTGGGGGTCGCAAATCCAACATCCATGATAGTAGTTTTTTGAAGTTAGTTAGTTAGTTTGCAGTTAGTTTCATAGTTTGCAGTAAATTAGATACTTTGTCAGTTAGTTAGTTAGTTAGTTGGTTTGTAGTTAGATGAGTTAGTTTGTCTGTTAGTTAGTTACATTGTCAGATAGTTAGTTAGATTGTTTGCAATTAGTCATCTAGTTTGCAGTTAGTTAGATATTTTGCAGTTATTTAGATAGTTTGCAGTTAGTTAGTTAGTTTGCAGTTAGTTAGTTGGATTGTCGGTTAGTTAGTTAGTCTTCAGTTAGTTAGTGTTAAAAAGTAATGGATATATACTTTTAACGTGTGAGTCCGGATAGAGGTGTGGGAGTATTATAGGGGAAGTGAATCGGACACAAATGGTTTTCTTTTCGTCGGCCTTTACAGACCGACCGTTTATTCGAAAAAAAACAAATAAAGGAAATAAAAGAAAACCCAAAGAACAATTATAATCAGAATTAACGAGACAGTTCAGAGAATATTAATATTCGGCCTCGTGTCTGGCCGTTCCGCGAAGCTGGGTCGCCGAACTCGCAGGCTTGAGGTAGGCCAAGATTCCTATTAACAGAAAAACACGACTATGTGTTAGACACACATACACGTTATACGTATCTTCGTCGCGCTCGTTTGCTCGAGCTCCTGGCTTCGTAATTCGAACGCACCGGAGCGGAGAATTGTAAACTCGTCGTAAATTACGAAATATAAAAGTGGACTTTATTTTGGCTAGGAAAAGAATTAAACTTCTTTTCCTCGCAGATTAATTGGTCGATTGACCAGATGACTGGGATGCAAGAGGAGGTTGTAAGGCTCCTAATGCACTGTTCCCGTGAGTGTGCACACTGAGTCTGTGCGTCGAGTCGCACTGCAATGCAACGGCACGACCGTCAATATGCGGCTTCTCTTAACACGTTCCAACAGATGACTTATTTGGCCGAGAGTTACACTGCGAAGCCCGACAACACGTTGTTCACTGCACGAATACACTACTCGACGTGATACGTTGCAGTATTTTGAACTACGCGGGGGCCTGACCCACGACTCCGTTACTTCTCCGCACTGGTGCTCCTCTAAACGTTACACCGGCGGGATCTGTAGAAATAAGGAGGCGAAGACCGAAAATCACACGTCCAAAATGGACGTGGACCTGACTACAGTGAGCCCACCAGGAGGTACACCACGTAGGTGCCTCCTTTTGGTGTCTCCTTGCCGAAGGGCAATCACACAGAAGTATGGACGATACCGCCGACTTCTGTATGATTCAACGTGTATACGTTGGAATCGACCTTTAAATTCCGCACAGGAGGGGTCGAACACCCTATTGGTGTATTCTCGAGCCCTTCAAAATATGCAGTAAATTTAAACTAATTAAACTCGATCGAGATTTGCTCGAACGAGAATCAGGTGAACATGCACGAATCGAGATGCGAATAGTGTTTTCCAAGCAAGGTGGGAATGAATTTCCGACCTTTTCGAGCAAGGCTCGCTACACCCTTTTAAACAGCAGTCTTTATGGCTTTCTCGCAAGAGGATATTCCCTCTTCAATCGCGATTAACTACTGATCGAAATATGATCGGGAGCCGATGAGTCACGGTCAGAAGTCGCCGTAAGAATGATACGGATTGACAGACGAAGACGACGCCGCGGAACTCTTACTGGTCGTTACGTGGCCCTGTCAGAAATTCGACCGTCTCTCCTAGTCACATTATTGGCGCACTACTCTCACGGTACTGACGTCACTAACACCGTTAGCACACTCGAATCGAAAGGTAATGAGCCGTTACCGATGCCAGAAAAACTAGTAATAAACGCGTTTTTCTATCACCGTTCGCTATACAAATCCAATTAGAGATAATCTCTTGGTTATTGTACGTTAACAGGATTAACGGTAATTGCGGCCGAGGCTAATCGCTCGGCATTATGCAATCTTTAAACATACCGCCCCCCTTGCACGGTCCGTGCAATGAACTAGGGAGCGATTCTACCGAATGGCCACGACCCGAGTGAGAGTAGGCGCATGCAAATTTTTAAAAAAAAATTCAATCTACTTACAGTTGTTGGGGGGGGGGGGCCGCTGGTGGTTTTCCCTGCATCACTTGCAGGGAATTAAGGACCGCCTGCAGGGCCTCCAACGGTATCATTTTGCCCTCCTTGTTATGGGGGTTGGCCGGCATACGGCAGCGTCTTTCCCTCCGGGTTTCCGGCTTCTGTGTCCGGTGCTCCGGCCCCCTGGACTCGGCTGCGCGTGGTTGGCGGTGCCGCTGCCGCTTCTTGGCTTTCGCCTTCGTCGGCTGACCGGCTGGTGCAGGTGCAGCCGGTGCTGGCGCGGCCGCTGCAGTTGACGCTGCCGGTTGAGCCGGCGTTGGTGGATTGTCCCTCCGGTTGTCGCAGGACTTCAGCGTCCCGTCCTTGTACCACCGGAGGACGTAGCAGCCTCCGGGAACAAAACTTTTCCACCAGCGACTCGTGCGTGGAATATGTTCCGGCACTGTAATTACCCGGTTGCCCACTGGGAAAATCAGGGGCTCCTTGCGGCCCTTCTTGCTGGTCGAGGGCACCGGCTGAATTTCTTCGACCTCCGGTTTGCTGCCGGTGGTTTCCGCCAGCCCTCCCAGCTGGAGGATTCGCTCAAATGCGTGGTCGAATCCCGGCGAGGAGATCGCGGTTTCCGGGGTCGCGGGGCTTGAAATTGGACCTTCGCCTTCCATGGTTAATCAGGAACTGACCTTTTCCGGCGAAGAGTCGTTCAAATTTCGATTTAGGGGCGTTAGCGGAGGCTAATTGTCCCCGTGCCTAAGCGATAACGAGATTGGTGGATATTAGCCCCTACTTTCCGTTTCCGTATAGGCGACAAGCGGCCGGTGAGAATCAACCGTTCTCACCTTCCGAAATCCTTGTACTTTCGAACTTGAACGGTTTTGTTTAGATCACCTGTTCGGCTTCGGGAACCGTTGCCGAAGGTGACTCAAACGAAAACTCAGCCACAGGCAGTTTACACAATCGCGTAATTGGTCGTGTATATGTGGATTTGGCTGTACGTACTTCCACTACACGTACATGCCCATTCTTTAATGGAAATACTTCCTCTATTCTTCCCATTTCCCACTGATTTGGGGGGAGGAGAGGATTCTGTACCAGAACAAGATCATTCTTTTTTAGGTGTGTATTTTCCGTCTGCCATTTGTAGCGGTTCTGGAGATGCGTGAGATAATCTCTCGTCCAGTGTCTCCAGAGCTGCTCGTGGAATTTTTGCATTGCTCTGTATCTTGTAAGATGCGAAATATTTGCATTTTCCACGGATTCCATTGGGGGTGCCAACGTAGGCCCTCCGATTAGGAAGTGGGCCGGTGTGAGAGGCGCGTAATCATCTGGGCTGTCACTCAGAGCGGCAATCGGTCGCGAGTTTAAACTGGCTTCGATTTTACAGAGTAACGTCTGTAATTCTTCGCTCGTGGGAGTGAATTCTCCTATGATGCGCTTCAAATGATGCTTCACTGATTTGACACCAGCTTCCTGCCTTCCACCGAAGTGAGGGGCACTGGGTGGATTGAATTTCCACTGAATGCCCTTTTGACCGCATTCGTTTTGCATTTCCGGCGTGGTACACACCTTATTGAAACGTTTTCTTAATTCACGATCTGCACCGACGAAGTTTGTCCCGTTGTCACTGCGTATGCAGGACGGGATTCCTCGTCGGGCAATGAATCGCTCCAATGAAGCCAAAAATGCACTCGTCCTGTAATCGTGGACGAGTTCAATGTGTATAGCCCTTGTAGCGAAGCAGACAAAAACCGCTATGTACGCTTTATGAGCTGTTTTTCCTCGGCCCGCGGAGTCGCGGACTTTGTACGGTCCTGCATAATCAACTCCGCAGTTTAGAAAAGCACGGGCTGGACGACTTCGTTCCAAGGTCAAATCCTGCATGATCTGCGTGGAGGTTTGTGCCCTCCATCTCACGCATTTCATGCATTGATGAATAACCTTTCGAGCTGTTGTTCTGCAACCGAGGATCCAAAATTGCTGTTTTACCATGGATATCGTCAGCTGCAAGCCCCCATGCAACGTATTTACGTGGCACTGCCGGATTATCATGGTGGACACATGATGTTTTGACAAAATTATGGGGTGCTTCGCTTCCCATGCCAGCGTCGCATTCTCCAATCGTCCACCTACCCTTAAGATATCGTGCGCGTCTAGGAACGGATTCAGACGTTTTAATGGAGATTTCGCGGGAATTTCCCTGCGCTTTTTTAAGCACTGGTACTCGCCCGCGAAGTGCGTTCGCTGTATGTAGCGGACGATTCTTTCCTTGGCGAGCTGCAATTCGGAAGCTTCGACAATGTTTGCATCGAACGACCTCCGCTCACCTTGCATCGGTCTTCGTAATCGGAGACAACGTGGAGTTACGCGAAGTAGCTTACTCCAGGTTGAGAATCGAAACACGAATTCCCATTCTTTCTCTGGCGTTGCAACGTGGGCGTGCGGAATGCGCTTGCCCTCGCTCGTATCGATGGAATCAAGCATTTTCGGCCAATTTTCTTCAGATTGTCTCAACCATGCTGGTCCAGAAATCCATAGCTTCGACTGAATGAGTTCCGCTGCTTCGACACCGCGCGAATTCAAATCCGCGGGATTGAAGCGGGTGGGAACGTGTCTCCATTCAGCCTTCGGAAGCAAGGTTTGATTTTTGATGCTCGGTTGGCTATCACAATCTTCCAAGTCGAAGTACGTTTTTTCAACCAAGCAAGTGTAATAGTGGAATCTGACCAACAGATTATGCGGTCAATTTTTATGGAAAGTGACCGTCCCACGCACTATAAGCTCGGTAAGCAGTACAGCTCCATTCAATTCGAGAATCGGAATCGACTGCGTTTTTATAGGAGCCACCCTCGTTTTTGCCATGATCAAGGTTGTGTAAACTTCGGTCATGGTCGTTACGCGTAAATACGTAACGACCGAGTACGCTCCGAGCAAAGCATCGCAGAATCCGTGTAATTCCACCGAAACTGTGTCTGCTCCGTAACGGATCCATCTGGGAAATTTTACTTTTTCCAAACTGCTCCAATCCTCGCAAAACGTGTTCCACGTTTTTAACGTATTCGCGGAGACATGATCGTCCCACTGGATTTTTTCCAGCCATTGGGATTGCATCAAAATCTTCGTCCGAATTACGACTGGTGATAACCAGCCGAGCGGATCGTAAAGTTTGGCTATTTCGGAAAACAAAGTTCGTTTTAGATCGGACCTGCAGCCGGTTGAAACCGTTGCAGGTTGAAATAGAAGTAATCACCCGATGGTATCCATCGCAATCCGAGCACCTTGAGTTCGGTGTCATCGAATAAGGTGAGATCGACAGCGTGGGAGTGAGAACTTTGTGGGATGTTTCGCAGTAATTTCTGTGAATTGCCAGCCCACTTTCTCAATTTAAACCCGCCGCCCTGTAGGAGTTCGCAAACTTGAATACGAATTTATTCCAATAGGGTCGTATCGGGTGCCACCATAAATACGTCATCAACGTATATGTCTTTCTCGAGTATCGGAGCGGCGAGAGGAAATCTGTCACCGTCCCGCTTTTTCAGCTCGAGAAGAGTACGCATCGATAAATATGGTGCACACGCCGTTCCGTACGTAACGGTGTTTAATTCGAAGGCTTGAAGCCCTTCGGTTTCGGGCGTGCGCCATAAGATGCACTGAAATCGACGATCCTGCGGGGCGACGAGAATTTGTCGGAACATTTTCTCGATATCGGCCACTAACACGTATTCGTACAGCCTCCATCTCGTCAAAACGGGCGTGATGTCGTTCTGCAATTTCGGCCCCACGTGTAGGATGTCGTTTAGGGAGTTTCCACCCACCGTACGGCTCGTCGCATTAAACACGACTCGCAGTTTGGTAGTTGCACTCTCCGTACGGATGACCGCTCGATGCGGAATGTAGAGTCTGGATTTTTCAGAGGGCTCGATACGAGTCATGTGTTCCAACGACTAAAACACCGTGAGAAATTCTTGATATTCTCGTACGAGGGTCTGATCCTGGTCCAATTTCCTTCTCAACCTTGTCAATGCGGAGAAGGCGATACGGAGTGAATCTCCCAATGCACCTTCCGGTTTCGCATGATTCAACGGCAATCGGACAATAAATCTTCCCGTTGCATCCCGTGCGACAGTTTTTGGAAATGAGTTTCGCACTCTTCCTCTGCTTTTGTAAGCACCGAGGTCGAGGGAATTTCTTCAATTTCCCAGAACCGTCGAATCGCGTGATCCAGCGATTCGAATATGTTGCAATGCAACGTTCGCACGTGACTCTGGGCCTAGCTCGCTGCATCTATCGGTCCGGATAATATCCAGCCAAATGCAGTTTCTCGTGCAATAGGCCCTTCGGGAGATATTCGACGGACTCCCGACCGAATAACTTGAGCGTACAAATCTGCGCCGATCAAAACTTCAATGTTTTGGCCAGACGCGGGCTCGGGATCGGCGAGCTTCAGGTTTCGCAACGCGTCGATATCGAGCGCGTTTACTGATGGCGAGGCATAACTCGTGATTTTTGTCACGACGTACGCTCTCGCCGAAACCACAGGGGTTACCCCGGAAGCCGTTCCCAAATTCAGCCCTACGCTGTACTTGATTTTTTGGGTCCGACCACCCCCCAAGCCCGATACCGTGGCTGAGGTTTTCTTCCTCGGGAGGTTGAGGTCATTTCTCAATTTCGCCGAGATGAAGGATGTTTCGGACGCTTGATCTAACAGCGCGCGCGTTAACCCCGACGCACCGTTTTCTCCGTACACTCGTACGATCGCGGTTGCTAATAGCACCGGCCTCGGTACGTCTGTACTTGCCGTACAGTGTGACGTAGTGGCCCGTGACGTAGCTGCTTGCGCATTCGGGGTATCGATGCCGGCTTTCGCCTTAGCCGTACGGCGCTGTGGAGGGGCGTTATCTCGCCGTTCCTCGCGCTTGCCGTTCGAATATTTCGATTTCGGCTTCTGGCTTTTAGCCTCCTTTTCGTATTGTTCGGAAATGCAACAGCGCGTGATGCCTGCCACCGCATCTCGAACAGCCTTGTTGGCTCCGGCAGCCTCTTACGTCATGATCCAGGGCCAGGCAGGCTATACATCCCTGACTGTCCTTTACGATCTGGTAACGTGCTCGTGTGGAGAAACGCTTAAATGTGCCGCATTCCGAGAGTGCATGCGTTTGTCCGCAAATCGTGCACTTTCGCTGCTGCAGGGGGGATTCACGACGGTGTTATGACTCCGTACTCGTGGCTTCTGTTCCTGTTTTGAGGCAATTTTGCGGTTATGTTCGTCAATTACGGACATAGCCCGCGCCTCCTGATCGAGGAATCTGAATATCTCCTCTATCATCGGATATTCCGTTGACATTTTGAGGGATCGTTCCCATTCCCCTTGCAACGCGGCATCGAATAGGCTCGCTACAATATGCGTGAGCAGCCAACTAAGCTGCTCTTCCGCTTTTCCTTTTTTAGCAAGGATAGCGAGTGCTTGCCGAAAGCCGATGGTAACCTGCTGAACACTCGACAGGTCGCCCTTTCGGATTTTTGTCAATCTCAGAATCCGATCAAGTAGCTTGATCAGTACCAAGCGTGGGAGCCCGAATTCTGCTTTCAGGGTCGACCACGCTACTGAGAAATTATTATCCGTTATCGCAAGAGATGCGATAGCGGCTGCGGCTCTCCCGGTTATACAGGTGTTTAGGTATTGTAACCTTTGCACATCCGTTAACATGGGGTTGTTTATAACTCCGGCGGTAAATAGGTCCTCGAAATGTTCCCATTTCGAAGGATCCCCGTCGAATTTCTCCAACCTCATCTTCGGGAGTTCGATCGGTATTGTTTGCTGGATTTCCGACATCACCGTTCTTGGACCTGTGGTGAGTCGGGTTATCTCCGCGGCCACATAGGCCTGGGACTTCAGAAACTCGTTTTCGGTTTCCCCCATGAAATCCCGTTGGAACAACTCGTAATCGTGTCGTTCCCCAGGAGGGAGAAGCCTACACACGACCATATACTGATCGTTCATCTGTTGCGACAGAGTTTTAATGTAATCGAAACTTTCTTCCAGAATTTTCTGGGTATATTTGGCTCGACCCATCTTTTGAGGTTGATGGACGCCCTATTTATCCGTTCCATCCCTCTGGTCAGGTTCTCGAGGTATGCCCCAAGGTCAGACCAGTCGGGATCTTTCGTAACGGACATGGTTGTTGAAGGTAAAGTTATTCAAAACAACCGCACACGGGAGAAACTCGCGTCTATTACGTCCAACACTTCCCTTTCTCCGATTACCTCAATATCCGGCTCGATGGACCTTATGTTAAAAGGTTGACACTTTTAACGAATGAGTCCGGATAGAGGGGTAGGAGTTTTACAGGGGAAGTGAATGGGACACAAATGGTTCTCTTTTCGTCGGCCTTCAAGACCTACCGTTTATTACAAAAATAAAGTAAAGAAAAACAAAAAGAAAAACCAATGAACAATTACAATAAAAATAACGTGACTGTACAATAAGAATTAATGTTTGGCCCCGTTTCTGGCCGTTCCGCGAGGCCAGGTCGTTCCTCGCGCCAGCTTGAGGTAGGCCCGGATTCCTATGAACAGAAAAACACGACTATGTGTTAGACACACGTACACGGTATACGTATCTTCGTCGCGCTCGTTTGCTCGCGCTCCTGGCTTCGTAATTTGAACGTACCGGAGCGGAGAATTGTAAACTCTTCGTAAATTACGAATTATAAAGTGGACTGTATTTTGGCTAGGAAAAGAATTAAACTTCTTTCTTCGCCGATTCAGTGGTCGATTGCCCAGTGGACGGGGATGCAAGAGGAGGTTGTAAGGCTCCTAATGCACTGTTCCCGTGAGTATGCACACTGAGTCTGTGCGTCGAGTCGCACTGCAATGCAACGGCACGACCGTCAATCTGCGGCTTCTCTTTACACGTTCCAACAGATGACTTATTGGCCGAGAGTTGCACTGCGAAGCCAGACAACACGCTGTTCACTGCACGAATGCACTACTCGACGTGATACGTTGCAGTATTTTGAACTACGCGGGGGCCTGACCCACGACTCCGTTACATCTCCGCACTGGTGCTCCTCTAAACGTTACACCGGCGGGATATGTAGAAGTAAGGAGGCGAAGACCGAAAATCACACGTCCGAAATGGACGCCGACCTGACTCCAGTGAGCCCACCTGGAGGTACACCACGTAGGTGCCTCCCTTTGGTGTCTCCTAAGCCGAAGGGCAATCACACAGAAGTATGGACGGTAACCGCCGACTTCTATATGATTCCAACGTTTATACGTTGGAATCGACCGTTAAATTCCGCACAGGAGTGGTCGAACACCTTATCGGTGTATTCTCGAGCCCTCCAAAATCTGCAGTAAATTTAAATCAATTAAACTCGATCGAGATTTCCTCGAACGAGATTCAGATGCAACTTGCACGAATCGGGATGCGAATCGTGTTTTCCAAGCAAGGTGGGAATGAATTTTCCGACCTTTTCGAGCAAGGCTCGCTACACCCTTTTAAATAGCAGTCTTTTCGGCTTTCTCGCACGAGGATTTTCCTCTTAAATCGCGATTAACTTCTGATCGAATATGATCGGGAGCCGATGCGTCTCGTTCAGAAGTCGCCGTGGTACTTTACTGGTCGATCCGTGGCGATGTCTGAATTTCGGCCGTCTCTCCTTGTCACATTATCGGCGCACGACTCTCTCACGGTTCTAAAGTCACTATGCCCGTTAGGACACTCGAATGGAATCGTAATGTGCCGTTACCGATGCCAGAAAAACTAATAATACACACGATTTTCAATCACCGTTCGCTATACAAATCCAATTAGAGATAATCTCTTGGTTATTGTACGCTAACAGGATTAACGGTAATTACGGCCGAGGATAATCGCTCGGCATTATGCAATTTTTAAACACGTTGAATAATGATTAATGCCATGCTTTGTCAAGAGTTTCTGCACATCAGCGTTGTAAAATTCTTTTCCTTGATCGGTTTGCAAATTTTTCGGATATCGATCTCTAAATACCTTTGCAAACGCTTTAGTCACCTCGGCACCACTTTTTAGTCTTGAGCGGGACCGCCCAAGCATACTTGCTCAGCACATCGATGGCGGTGGAGTATATAGCGGTGACCTTGGTTGAATCGCGAGTAAGCGACGCATTTCTACAACATCAGCTTGCCACAGATCATCGTATAAATGGACTATGACGCGCCTCCGTGGGAAATGTCTTCGAGCCGGTGCATGCGAATTCTCAACAAGTTGTCGCTTCTTGCGGCTATGGTTTTTCTTTACTTTTGGATTTCGATAATGGCGACATGTTTAATCGCAAGAGGTATCTTTGACACGAATGAAGTGATAATTATTGAGTACATGTATTATGTGCTTCCCATCGTCCCAAAATAATTCTGGACATGTTCAACCGTCACGCATGATTCTCCATCGCAATTCTGCTGCGGGATAGGATTCAATGTCTGCGATATCTATTGAACACTGTTTTGCAACATTAGCATATCTCTCTGCCACACAATCAGCTTCCTCTCCAATTCTTCCTGCTGCTCTCTCAAAAGTTTAATGCTCTTTTCCACATATAGTTTATTGACAGCATCGCAGTCGGCTGCGGGTTGTGCTACGCGTCGTATCTTTGCGTGATTTTGCATCAAAGTCGGCACCTGCCACGCAAAGAGCATTGTCTCGCATATAATTTCGAAGCATACCGCTCCATTTGTAATAGTCCATTCTAACTGCTCCACTCTTCTCGAGCGATACCCCAAATTTGTTGATTGATTATCATCTCAATGCATACAGTGCACATCATAGGTGCGCGGTTTAATTTATAATGAGGCCAACCTCGCGAAGTTCCTCGATAATCGATAGAATTTCATGGTCATGCGAGTTGTTACCCGCCTGACGCGACGCTTCCAACAAACGGAGTCGATCCACCAGCTCGTTGGGATCGTCCCAGTGCACGTAATCGATCTTGTTATCATTTACCGTCATGACATGCGGAACCGGCAGGCCTTTCCCTGCCTTTCTGGCAGATACACGGGGTAGTAGCGGTGCAATTACATGTTTATACTTGTATCCCTTGTTACCCATTATAGGATCTTGTGCGTTATGGCCACGTATGTGAGCATTTGTTGTCAGTAGTATACTTTTGTATATTTGCCTATCGGCATCTGTGTATATGGCGTCGTCGGGAATTCTCTTGAAAATAAGTTCATAAAGAACGGGGAGTTCCTCCATATTTTACACCATCTATGATTATATTATCATCCTTGTCCATATCGAAAGCCTTATCACCAAGCATCGTTCCACTATTGTCAAAGTATACTCCATACACATGATCCATGATCGGATCCCTATCACGACTTAGGATTGCGCGCATGTATTTTTTGCCCCAACGGACCGAAATGGTTGCGAAATGTTTGTTGCCCCCTCGGATGTTTGGAGTTCATGCCTAATAGATGTTGCAATGACTCATCGGCAGAAGATTCGTAAACGTCTTCAGCATTGGTTGTGATCGACTGTACATCGGGAAATGTATTTATTGGGTGCAGGCGGAACTGGGAATCGTTTGACATGACATTCGGTTGTTTCCGCTGCGATTGAACTGGTGTGGAGGTTACGAGCGAATTTTCCGATGACATGTATAATCGTTTTCTATTTCTCTTATGTGATGTGTTCCCTTTCGGTTGGATTTTTGGTTTACGTCTTAATGTTTCATTCCCTTCAACGTTCATGCTCGTCAGCGATGGTATGCCAGCTTTTTGTCGCTGTTGTATGTTCCACAATATGTTTTAAGGGCTCAACAACAGGTTTAAAGTATTTCTCCAACGCGATATCTTCCTCCATCTTACCAGTCTTCAAAGCCTGATGTTTCTTGCGAATGGAATCACTGGTTTTTGCAATTTCCTTCGCTATTCTCTCGCGATCCTTAATCTCCAGACTATCGATATCAATCATTGTGCCGCAGACGTTGCTTTTCCACCGACGTGTCGATTACGATTGACCATCTCACGATACCGCAAACTCGTTAAATCCCTTTCTATAACGAACACTGGACATCGCGCTATCCTTGTTTATCACCACGAAACCGTACTCTCGTTGCCAACAATTGCGACACAAAGCGCAGAAATCCTCGTAAGACATGTCGGTGTTTACGTGATCGTTGTACACATGTTTCAAGTTGGTACCTTCCTGCTTAAACAGAATCAGCAGATTTGCATTGTCTCGTATAAGATGTTTGGGAATCTTTGCGTACGTCTGACAGAGATAGAAACAGTCAACGTTCGAGTGGCGCCCCATTGCAAAGTATTATGTTTTCGTTTCTTGCTTGTCGCATGCCAAGTCATCAAAGTTAAAATTGGAATTCGGTTGCTATTCGCTCGGTGGGATGACGTCACTGTTATTTGAAAACGTAAAAGTAGCCAATTTCATATATCGGAGCCAATAAATTCTCCAAATACTGATATTTCGGCTGTTGCTACGACTTGGAATACACGTACACGTTCTCGAAGCAAACGCCGTGTGGACTCTTCCAACAAGCTCACTATCACGTTGTTCTTTCCACAATTTGATGGACCACAAATGATGCAACGTATAGTGTTTGGTAGCATGCTGCCATGTTTGCGTCTTTGTTTCGTAGACATCATTTGCGATTTATTGTCGAAATTTGACACGCGTATCGTCACTGGTTGTCGTACGAATCGCATGCTTTCCTCTCTACGAACCGCGAAATTGATTTTGATACATCGAAGCGACGACGCGCCCTATTTATAGACCCGCGTCAGAAGCAAAACAGCTCTGTATTCGAAATGCTTCTCGTTCTGTCGGATAATTCGCGACATTCGAGACATAACCTCTGGAGAAGCTGAAATGTATACCAAAGATTATGCTACTCCAAGAATTTGACAGACAGAATGACCAGTTGTGGGACAGACTCTGAGCATATAAAAGCCAATTTTGAGTTTCGGCAGTATCGTCGGTGTCTGGAACATTATAATCGCCCTTAGCAGCAAACGCATATCGACGGTCCAGCACCACTGATTAAAAACTGCAGTGAATGACGCCGACGAGAGTAAAGAATGGCGGTGGTTTGTTAAATCGAGCGATAAACGCGCTACCTATCGAATTACATATCCCAGGATACCAGTTTTGTGGGCCCAGGAACTCATCTGGCAAAACGATTGGCTAGAGGTGATCAAGGCATCAATCCGTTGGACGCAGCGTGTCGCGAACACGATATTGCATATCTCGCGTAGCAACGACCTCGACGAAAGGCACGCAGCAGATAACGTACTCGCTGACAAAGCGCGAAAACGCATCGTTGCGCGAGACTCGACTCTGGGTGAAAGAGGAGCTGTTACAGCTGTTGGGGCAGCTATGAAGGCCAAGACGAAAATCGGAATGTGGATGAAAACAAAACTCCGCAAAAGGACTGTAAGAATAGCATCGCAAAGGCGGATTCTTCCAGTGGCCAGACGAGGTGGTATATTACCACTTCTCCCGCTGCAAGGTGTTCTCGGATCACTAGCTGGCGGAGCAGCGGGGATCGCCAAGGCGGTGAACGATAATACGGCAGCGCAAAGTCAGCTGCAGGAAATGCAGCGTCATAATCGCTCCATGGAAGGTCGTGGACTTTATCTGACACCATACAAGCGCGGACAGGGAATCTCGAAACGGAAAAAAAAAAATATCGAAAAGACAATAAAAATACCTGTGGGTGTAACTACCGACATGCAATTGAATGAGTTGGCAAAACGTATGCGTATTCCATTCTTTAGAGGTGTTTTTATGCTCAACGCGCTACCCGCCAGAGGAGTACGTCGAAACGAGAGTGGCATCGTGAATTTGGACAATGTCGAGGGACCGGTGACTCATTAAGTGGCGTATGCGAAGAGAGGGCATCGAGCTGTATACTTCGATAGCTTTGGCAATCTTCGACCGCCTAAGGAATTGACACAGTATTTGGATAATGATGATGATGTGAAAATTGAATACAATCGAACGTCTTATCAGGAGTATGATCAGAGCAATTGCGGACAACTATGTCTACGCTTTCTACAAACGATTGGCACCAAATTTAAGGACTGTCTCCCCACCACTCTGCTTCAGTACTAGTCGAGCTGTATCTCGGAATATGTCGTTAACATTGACTCTAACTGGCAAGAGTAGCACCCTCGCTGTAAGCTACTTTCCACCCATAGATTTGAGCGACGATGATTACGAGCTTGGTCTAACAACCTTTGAAACGTATCATACAATACCCAACATCGACTCGAGCAACTATAAATTCTACTTCACCACAAACTATGACATCGACAACAACAGCGTCGACACTGGCCACGAATACATTACGATTCCCCACGGCTCCTACGAACTAGACGCCATTGCTAAGTATTTGAAGTAGCGATTACTCGAGCGATATTATCAAAATCTCGGTAGTACCGATGATGTATATCCTATAGTGTTGCGCCCCAACAACAACACCATGAAAAGCGAGCTGTTCTGCTCATTTGCCATAGATTTTACGAAACCCAATAACATTGGATCGCTATTGGGATTCTCGGCGAATCGGGTATTAGAAACAGGACTGTGGCACGAATCGGACGATCCGATTGATATCATGAGCGTAAACATTATTCGCATTGAATGTAGTGCGACCGCTGGCGCGTACAACAAGGGGAAGCGCGTACATACGATACATGAATTTTCTCCGAGAGTTCCGCCAGGATATAAGATATCGGAAACGCCCGCACAGATCATTTATCATCCAATCACCGCACGGATCATTACGGATCTAACGATACGCGTTGTGGACCAAAACGGACGATTGCTGGATTTTCGCGGTGAAGAGATTACCATCAGACTGCACGTGCGACGACGATAATACCTGTGGTGCGAACGAATGAGATGCTTGTGTTGAACGACTCCAGAAACACGTTTCTTCCAAACGAAATTGTCGACAACAGTAACAGCTCTGATTATGTTAAAACGAAGAGGCTCAGTGCTGCAAACATTGCATTTTTGAAATCGTTGGGATTCAGTGTGCGCATTTAAGTTGAAAATGGTTGACATTCTAAGCATTGGAGGGAAGCCGACGTTTGATGATCGCATTGTTAAGCTCGAGACACACACATACAACCCATACGTTAACACGACGTTTGGACACAGTGATGAGATAAGAATACCTATAAAACAGCAAGATTTATACATATTGCCGTGTGAAAGTTTCCTCTACGTGGAGGGGAAATGGACGATACATAAGCCAAATGATGCTTCAACGTTGATGTTTGGAAATAATTGCATGGCGTTCATATTTGATGAGATTCGATATGAGCTGAATGGTGTGGAGATGGATCGCAACAGAAACGTTGGAATAACTAGCACGATTAAAAATTATGTATCACTGACATCCGGTGAAGACAAAAAATATGGAGAATGCCGGATGGGGCTTGAAACGACACGATGAGCTGGTAGTGAAAAATCATTTCAATTATTGCGTCCCACTCAAATATTTGCTGGGATTTTGCGAGGACTACAAACGCATGGTTATGAATGCGCGTCACGAATTGATTTTAATACGATCGCGCAACGATAACAATTCTCTAATTGGACCTCCAAAGGTTGGAACCAGAAATTGAATTACTTAAAGTGCAATGGCGGATGCCTCATGTGACGCTAAACGATGTTAATATGCTATCGCTGCTACATGCCTTCTAAAGTGGGCAAAACCTGAGCATTAGTTTTCGCTCGTGGGATCTGTACGAGTATCCTCTCTTACAGAGCACGACCAAGCATTCGTGGGCCGTCAAGGCAGCCGCACAGCTGGAGAAGGCGCGATATGTTCTCTTTGCTCTACAGACAGCTCGAAAATGTGATGACCGAAGATGCTACTCGGTTTGACCACTGCAATTTGACCAATGTAAAACTTTTTCTCAACTCGGAATTTTATCCGTACGATGACATGAACTTGGACTTTGACAAGAATAGGTACGCCATCTTGTTTAACATGTATACGCATTTCCGTAAATCGTATTACGGACATAGTTGCAACGAGGCATTATTCACCGTTGCACAATTTTTACAATTTGGCCCACTCGTGATTGACTGCTCGCGACAAAATGAGTCGATCAAGAATAGCACCGTGGACGTGCGCATAGACTTTGATTGTAAAGAGAACGTGCCGGCGAATAATACGACCTTACTGTCTCATTTTGCATTATCGGGTGGTTGAATACAATCCGTTGACAAACATGGTGCGCAAAATCAATTAAATTCCAACGCTACTGACCTGCCCTCTCATGTGTCAAATTCGTACAAATTTTCATCATGAAAATCGAGATGCTTTACGAGAAAGACCACATACTCCTGCTGGGCTTGGAAATGAGCGGATCTCTACATTGTTCCGATAGTGAGCGTACCAACATTTGTTGACATGCGAGGGTTCATCGTTGATGGAAGATTTTGTTGTGAAGGGAAGTGGCTGTTCTACGAAAAGCGAACAATTCTCTCGCATTACATATTTGGGAGTTCGATGCCGCAATATCTTCTTACGAAATCTGACAAATCATGCATCCCATGGTTGACGGCAAAACATCACGGACTGCGGTGGGAAGATGGAGACGTTCCGTACAGTATGGCTAAACAGCTAATTACGAAAGCTGTTGTCGATGAAGAAGATGACGCACAGCATATCGCATATATTAAAGAGCTGCAGAAACGAGACTGGCTTGCGGATTCCCTCGATGAAAATACGAGAGCGAGCGTGATCATTGAGACACTGGATATGGACTACGAGGATATCATATCTTTAAAAAAGCTAAATGCACTTCATACCTTACGATGTGACAGACACGCAAAGCATTGTGCCTTGCAAAATGTATTTAAAATATACAACTGGTGGTCTAAACGCCAGAGAGAAATGTATAAATAAAAATATAATCAATTTTTAATGCACAAATGTTTTTTTTTCTTCATCCCTACCATCCAATTTCCTGCACGTGATGTACACTATATTAAGATGATAGTTATAATTATTATGTAAAAGTGGTACATTAGATGTTCAAATGTGGTACATTGGATGTTCAACGTGGTACGATTGATGTTCAAAAGTGGTACATTAGATGTTCAAATGTGGTACATTGGATGTTGTTTAAGATTGAAGTGAACTGTAGAGATTTTCATTGAGATGCCGGTTATGAGAGGGTTCGCGAAAAATGACTATGGTGCAAAGTTAATTAAACAAGGTCCTTATTAACAACATTGTCCCGTTTGTGAAATACATAATTAATGAGCGGTACGTTTAAGTAAGAGTTTTACACGAGTGGTTGCGAGAAATGGCGATATTATTGATCGCCATTTCTGAGCGCGAGTGAGAATGAGAATCAACCGTTTATTACGAGTTTAAAACTCATAATACCCTTGCAATTATATTAATTGCAAGGGATTTATGACCGTGAGCCTTGATAATTAGTTGTGAATTAATTACATTGAACAGAGTAGATTATATGCGGCACAAAAGAACAAAGGAAACTAAGACTGAAAAACAGAGCACACTTGTCGCGTTTTAGATTACGAACAAGACAGACTTAATGGCCGCGCTCGTGGCCACCACGAGAGTTCGACCCGCCGGTAGAGAGATCGTTGCGCGCGCAGGTGGGCCAGCTATCCTGCTCGCGCACAAAGTGTGCCTGAGAGGTGCTGCCAATGAGCGTCGTGGTGGCCACGGCATGAGCGAAACATTGAAAAGAAACAAGGCACGTGCGTGTTGCTAAAAATGAGAGTTAATTCTCGAACATTCCGCCCGCCATCAGCCACTTGTGGCTGATGATTCCGCTGTTGGTAGGATGGCCAGCTTCGCAATCGGTCTGGTGAGTGTGGTGCTCGCGGTCTTCAGGGTGACCACCCTGGTGAGTCCGTCCTTCCCTGGATGTAGTTCCAGAACTCGTGCCAGAGGCCACTTGCAAGGTGGAAACCTCTCGTCGGTGATGAGAACCAGTGATCCAACCTTGATGGCATTGGATGGGTGATGCCATTTTTGAGATGGCTTTGTTGCCGCTGCAAAGTAATGAGATGACCATTGAGCCCAGAACCGTTGAACCTGTTGTTGAATGAGCTGCCACATTGCCCTTGGTGGAAGTGAGACGTCCTTCAACGAAGGTTCAGGCAATGTTGAGAGAGCAGTGCCGATGAGAAAATGAGCAGGCGTGAGCGGTGAGAGATCTTCAGGATCATCGCTGAGTGGTTCGAGGGGTCGTGAGTTGAGAATTGCTTCTACCTGGGTCAGAAGCGTGCTGTACTCTTCGAAGGTGAGGAGGGTATCACTCACGGTACGCCTGAGATGGAACTTGAGAGACTTCACGACAGCTTCCCATTTTCCACCCATGTGCGGTGCTGCAGGTGGATTGGAAGCACCATTCTGTCCTGTCGTTAACAAATAAAATGAGTGAGGTGAGAATGTGATTTTGATCCCTGAGTGAACATTGCCTTGAGACATGAGTCTGCTCCGGTGAAATTGGTGCCACAGTCAGTGTAAACCTTCTGGGGGATTCCTCGCCCAGATGAGAATCGCCCGTGTACGTTGCCATGGAAGCCTTCGGTTGAGTAGTCTGACACCAGCTCCAGATGAACAGCTGATGTGGTGAGACAAACGAAGACGCAGATCCATCCCTTCGATGTTTTGGCGCCTCGTCCTTTCCAAGTTTTGAGAGTGAGTGGACCGGCATAGTCCATGCCGGTATGAGTGAATGGCGATGACGGTGTGACTCGAGAAAGAGGTAGTTGGCCCATCAGTTGATGGGCACGGATGCCCCTTTGGCGAGCACACGTCAAACACCGCAGAATATGAGCCTTGACTGGAGCTCTTCCTCCGATGATCCAGTAGGTTTGTCGAATGTAGGCGAGTGTGAGTTGAGTTCCACCATGAAGAGTTTGTTTAGTGAGCGTGATCTATAATCAATTCAGACAAACGTGAGTGGCGAGGCAAAATAGCGGGATGTTTACCCTCGTAGCGGAGCTGAGAGTTTTCCAATCGTCCGCCGACTCTGATGATTCCCTCAGTCAGGTGACTGAAGGCATGAGATGAAGGCAGCGATGAGTGTGAGGTGAGCATCTTCATTTCATGAGCGAAGTAGATGGTCTGAGTTGCCCTGATCCAGAATTTCTGAGCATCTTCCAGATCACTCGGCGAGTGTGAGGTATAGGCTGGTGAGCAGTGGATTTGCTATATTGCATTAATTTTGCTATAAATCTGAAACAAATAGCAGTGATGGTGAGAAGTTTCTTGAGCGTTGAGTATTTGTGAATGAGATTACACTGATACTCGATCTTTTGGGAGATGAGAGCAGTAGGGATACTTGGACGCGCTTCTAGTGCACATGAGGCGTTCTTGAGCTTCGGTTGTGATGGCCATGAGTCCTGGGGTTGAGTAAGCCATGGTGGTCCCGTCCACCATAGCTGATGATGATCAAGCTGAGCAGTTGAAAGGCCTCGTGATGCGCAGTCAGCTGGATTCGATGTTCCAGACACATACCCCCAATGTGCCTCAGGTGTGAGTCCTTGTATCGCCGATACTCTGTTTCTCACATAATCCTTCCAGCGTGATGCGTGAGATTTGATCCATATGGAGTGTGACTTGGAGAATCCGTCCACAAGTGAGTTGTAGCAATGCAGATTGAGCTTCGCTTGAACATAGCTTGCCAGCCTTGCAAGCATAAGAGCTGCTGTGAGCTCCAGTCTCGGGATAGTGAGTTTCTTGGAGAGGTGCGACCTTCGTCTTGGCGCACACCTGTGACGTCACCTTTGAGATTTGTGGACGGTGAGAAGACCGTGATGTAGATCACGGCTGCCATGGCGAGCTGAGATGCATCAGAGAAACCGTGTATTTCCACCACTGAGTCTTGACAGGTGTTGAACCAGCGTGGAATTGAGAGTCTGGCCAGACTTCTGAGATCTTCTCTGAGGATGAGCCATCGTTCTGTGATGTGGGATGGTAGTGATTCATCCCAGTTGAGTTTGTGCAGCCATAATTCTTGCAATAAAATCTTACAGCGAATTATGACCGGTGAGAGGAAACCAAGTGGATCAAATATCTGTGCTACTTGAGATAGTATGAGGCGTTTACTTATCTTGGTTGGGGGTGAGAATGAGTCCTCCTTCGATGAGAATGTAAATGTATCCTTGAGAAAATTCCATTGCATTCCGAGTATTTTGGTTTTGCAGTCGTCCAATGAGAGTGATGAGCCTTGAGCATGAGCTTCAGGTGAGATGGTTTCGAGTAGCGCGGGGCAGTTTGAATGCCACTTAGCAAGTGGGAAACCGCCCGCGTTGCACAGACCTTGAAGCTGATGAGCGAGTTTCTTGAGATCTTCTGGTGAATCTGCTCCTCCAAAGATGTCGTCGACATATCTGGCATGAGTGATCGATGGTACGGCCAGAGGATAATGATGACCTTCATCCTCAGCTAATTGCAGCAATGTTCTGACCGCAAGATACGGTGCTGCCTTGGTACCGTAGGTGACCGTAGTGAGCTGGAAATTGAGTCTCTTTGCAGGTCCTTATCCACCCACAATATTCTTTGCAGATCCCAGTCGTATTGATTCTCTCTGATTTTCCGATACATTTTGGTAATATCGGTTGAGAATGTACGAATCCATAGGAGCACGTCAGCGATGTTGAGCAGTAGGTTTTCACCAGTGTGCATGATGTCGTTGAGAGAATATCCAGAAGATGTTGAGCTTGAGCCATTGAAGACAACTCTCAGCTTCGTAGTCGTGCTGTCTGGTTTCCAAAACACCATGATGAGGCAGATAGAAAGTTGTTGAGTGTTGAGATGAGCGCGATGATGCTCTCTTCATGTGCTGCAGATTCTCGTATTCCTCCATAAACTCTTGATAGAGGTGAAGATCTTCTTCATTCCTCTTGAGCTTGCGTAGAGTACGATTCAAACAAGCATGAGCGATGTTGTACGAGTTTCCCAACATGGTTGAAGGCAGTTTGAGAGGGATGCGCACGATGTATCGCCCATCCGGATCCTGCAAATGAGTTGTTCTGAAGTGATCCTCACACTCTTGCTCTTTAGGGGTGCGTTGAGAGTGGTTGGTGATGTGAACCTCTTCCTGTGTCCAGAATTTCGTCAAGAGATGTTGGAGAGACGATTCTTCTTCTTCTTGAGTTGAAACCTGGTGAGATGTGAGCGCTCGAGTTGATGCTGAGCCCACTGGTCCAATAACCAACCAACCAAAGATTGAGAGTTGAGCATAGGCGTTGATGGTAAACCCTTGATGAGATTGGGCTTGATGACATGCCCGTAGGAATCTGCACCGATGATCACGTCGATTGAGCGAGGCACCATGAAGTCTGGGTCAGCGAGCTTGAGATTTTTGAGATGAGGCCATTCTTGATGATCCACGTTGGTTGATGGCAAGATGGTCGTCAATGTTGGAAGAACGTGAGCTCTGAGTCTCACTGATGCGTTGCTGTAGTTGGAATGAAACGTCAATGACACAATGCCTGGAGTAGTTGTTGATTTTCTGCCACCAATGCCTATGATCGACATTGACGAGTGTGAGCGTAGAAGATTGAGCTGCTTGATGAGATCTTCCCTAACAAAGGAGACCTCTGACCCAGAATCAATTAAAATTCTTACGTGATGTTTTTGCCACCGTTGAGATGACGTGAGCGGCTGCCGTTGCCAGCAGCGTGAGCGATGGATGAGCCTGGATTGAGCGTGAGTGTGTTGTTGGAGTGGACGACTGCACCTAGTTCTCAATTGCTGCGAGCGGAGGGTTGAGCGGTGGTTGTGCGGTGGAGCATCGTGTGATGATGCCCCCTTGCACTGCTTGCAGCGTTGGGCTGGAGCGGCAATTTCTTGTGGAATGACGCCCGCAGCAATTTGAGCAGAGCACCAGATGCTCCACTGCCTTCCATCTGTCGTTAATGCTCATTTCCCGGAACCTTGAGCACATGACGATGAAGTGGTCGCCGTGGCATATGTCACACGGATACCTCCCGGGATCTTGAGCGGTGTAGGCGTTGTCGACATTGGTGGAGCGATGAGCAGGAGCGGTTGAGGCATGGGCGGTGGCAGCATGAGCGGTGTTTTTGAGAGGTGGCTTTGTTGCCACGGGCTGAGCCTTTGCTGCCGCGGCTTGGCCCAAGCCTTCGAGCGCTGTTACCCGCGCCGCCACGAAATCTCGTACTCTTGTGAGCGGTGGGAAGTCGGTGGTCGACCCGATCTCGATGCCTCCACGCCTCCCGTGTGGTCCTGTCCATGTTTCTGACAAGGCAATAGACCAGGATGGCGTCTCCGATGTCTGAGACTCCCAGTGCGGCGAGGGAGGTGGCCACATCATGAATCGTGGCTGAGAGGCTGCTGAGTGAAGTTGCGTTTCGTGGCGGCACGGGTGTGAGGAGTTGGAGTTTGTCCAGCTGGGAAGTGATCAGCAACCTCTTGTTGGAATATCGGGCAGTGAGTGTGTTCCACGATGGGATGAAGGATTTCCCGACGAGTGGAAGGTTGCTGATCAGTCGGGCTGGTTCTCCTTGAGCGCCGATCGTAGATAGTGAAGGCGCTCAATGTCGTTGAGCGCCCCATTGTCGAGGATGAGCGATGTGAACATATCCCTGAAGGTGGGCCACTCGTTGAAGCTCCCCGAGAACTCCGGGAGGGTTATCTCTGGGAGCTTCGGCGTTGATCTTTGAGCGGTCGGTTGAGCGGGCTTTGTCGGCTCCTGCATCGCCTTGAGTTTTCCTGCTGCCCTGCGGATGTCAAATACGATGGCCGCCTCGTTGCCAAAGTGTTCCGCGGCGAAATATTCGTGATCGAGGTGAGCGGCAGGCCAGGTGGACTCCAGGTAGGCATGATCCTTCATGAAGGCCTTCAGTGGACCTCGTCCACCTGGTTCATGAACGCAGCCATCTCCTGCGGTGATGTCTCGGAGGCTGTGAGCGGTAGCTGCCCCTGAATCCGCTTTAGAAAGTTGATCCGACAGAGCTGGCTATGGAATTTACATAGCAGCTCTGTCGGAATTGGCGTAGCAGATTGGGACCTGGTGCGCGGCGGATTTTGAGCGGCAGGCACCTCCAGTGAGAGGTGAGAGGCTGTTGGTGAGACGGGCGCAGCGGGGGCCGGTGATGTTGGCCGCGAGGTTGACTCCTCCACCTTCTTCGTGCACTTCGCCTTGTCGCACATGTCGACGCACTTCACTTTGCACGTGAGGTTGAGTTGGTGAACACTGAGTGTCACTGGGCGGGATGAGCGTCACTATTGACGTTGAGTGTCAATGTGAACGTTAGGGCGTGGGCATTGTTCACAACGAACACGCGCACACAAGGTGAATTGAAAGTTCACGAACGTTATGTTAAGAGAAAACCACAATGTTTTATGAATTCACTTCACACCTTTGCACCATATCATATCGCGATCCGGCGCGAAGGACCAAAAAATGTTTAAGATTGAATTGAACTGTAGAGATTTTCATTGAGATGCCGGTTGGTGAGAGGGTTCGCGAAAAATGACTATGGTGCAAAGTTAATTAAACAAGGTCCTTATTAACAACATTGTCCCGTTTGTAGAAATACATAATTAATGAGCGGTACGTTTAAGTAAGAGTTTTACACGAGTGGTTATGAGAAAGGGCGATATTATTGATCGCCATTTCTGAGCGCGAGTGAGAATGAGAATCATCCGTTTATTACGAGTTTAAAACTCATAATACCCTTGCAATTATATTAATTGCAAGGGATTTATGAGCGTGGAGCCTTGATAATTAGTTGTGAATTAATTACATTGAACAGAGTAGATTATATGCGGCACAAAAGAACAAAGGAAACTAAGACTGAAAAACAGAGCACACTTGTCGCGTTTTAGATTACGAAACAAGACAGACTTAATCGGCCGCGCTCGTGGCCACCACGAGAGTTCGACCCGCCGGTAGAGAGATCGTTGCGCGCGCAGGTGGGCCAGCTATCCTGCTCGCGCACAAAGTGTGCCCGAGAGGTGCTGCCAATGAGCGTCGTGGTGGCCACGGCATGAGCGAAACATTGAAAAGAAACAAGGCACGTGCGTGTTGCTAAAAATGAGAGTTAATTCTCGAACAGATGTTCAAAATGGTATGAGACACGTTCAAGAGTGGTACCCCTACATGTTCACCTGATATGGACTAGTCGAATAATCGGTTTAAAGAAGAAGGAGAAGTGATTCGGCTTAGACAACGATTCATGCGAGGAAGAATGGAGATGGTCAACAAAGATTTCGAAGAACATGAAGAACAAAGACATCCTATTTTGCAAGCTATGCAACTTTCGAGATATACGTTTACATGCATGAGCCCGCAGATGCAGCGAGATCAGTTCTCAGTCGACATTCAACAGCAATATGGTAAATTCGAGAATTATTCCTGCATTCGAAGGATTGCCAGGGCGAGACAATGAGGAGGTATGTACATACCAATGTTTATGGCATTTATTACATGTGAATATTATATCAGTTATTGTGGGTTCTAGAACTATCCGTCTCCGCCGCTCTCGCCGTCGCCTCCAAGCACCCCCACGACACCAGGCACACCATCACCTCCATCCTCGCCATCGCCACCGCTCCAGCGTTTCGAGCGATTACAGAGATTGAGCATGCACTTTCCGTACTTCCGATGGCCTCGAATGCAGAATTTCGTAGACATCGATGGGCCCCTGTTGCCGGAACAATAATTCTTTTAATTTTTACTTTTTTTTATTTAATTTTTAGTATTTTTATCTATTTCTTTATTATTTTTTTATATACAATAAAATATATCATATTTTAAAGGCATCTAATTTCTTTTCCCGCGCCCATAATGCTCGTCAATGTTATTTGTTCTGCTGAGGCTACATTTTTGCACGTGTACATCGTAATATAAATGGTATTTGCAAACATTGCACTTTTCGCAGAAGAAGAAGAACATGTGACATAAAAATTCGCATGATACACATGATTTCGGTCGATCCGTACCGCGAATGTTCTGTATTAGAATTAGCACGTTTGGAAGTGTTCACGGTCCTCGACTAAACGCTTTTGCAAAACTTGCACTTTTCGCAGAAGAACACGTGACATAAAAATTCCTCTCCCGCACCTCGCTTCCCTTTGATGCATCGTTACACTTTTTTATATGCTGCACACTCGTTTTGATAGTATCGTCGTCGCCGTCGTCGTGAAACGTTATCTATTGGATTCTACAAACATGAATTACTACATTTCTCGCGAAACGGCGTGCATAAGTCGCGAGTAAGTGTTATTATCATCATTTCCTTAGCGTTATTACATACCTTTAATTCTTTACATACTTTTTCTATATGTTACGATAGCAATAAACAACGTTCGACGCCTTATATACTGGGGAGGAGGTTTGCCCTCACATCCACGGCATACAAGTACCTGGATATTAGAATCGCGGTAGGACCTGTGTCCGCTGTGGAAATTATTCTTGGCGATACTCGAGGAAATGTGTTGTTGCCACACTCGACATGGACGACATTGATCCAGAAACGCGAGGATATCGCACATGTACAATCAGCTCCTCCTCCAACGTCATTAACGATTTGTGATTTGGTGCTTACGGTTGTTGGGCAATGCGTGGCATGAACCTTTTGCAAATGAAATTGTATGATGCCTGCATGTATATGAAACCATCGACTGTATTATTTTTATTCGAAGTGGAACTGTGTGTCGAGCACGCGTATTCGTGGCTGTGTCAAAATACGCACTATGTCAGCGAGAAATATCAACAATTTGTAACGATATTAAAACGGAACAGTATTGCGCATAAACATGAAGCCGTCAAAATCCTTAATGAATGTTATGATAAAAATTCTCCTGCGGATTGCGAGCTGTTGACATTTGCAGTGGATAATATGTTATACGATGCTATTAATAATTAAATAATTTTTTATGTACAATATATTATCATTTAAAACATATATTATTTCTCCAATTTTATTTCAAACGTCTTCAACCATCTCTCCTCGCCACCTAATTCTAAGAGGCAACGTTTCAAAAGTCTTATATTTCATTCGGGCGTTCTTCACGCAGCTAAATGATGTCATTCCGGTGCGTCTGCTCGAGGGGGTTCACATTACATCCACTCGCGCGAGACGCTGCGACGGGAAGATTGAAGTACACATTGTGCAAAATGATGTGCTTCAGAATAAATACAATTGCAAATAGCGCATATCAATGTCATTTTCTCCGATCGATGCGGCATTGATTCGCTACATATCGATTCGCGCGGGGATGGACCAAGGTTGTCCCTCCCCTCGAAAAAAAAAAAAATTTCGGGTGGTGAATCGGAGTCTGAAAAAAATTTCAGGGATCATTCCCTCCGTCTGACAAAATTTCCGACGCTGGTACAGGTCTGGAGAGGTCCCCGCGGCGGCTCGGTCTGGACTAATACCCTCCACGATTGTGCCAACCCCACTCCTCGGCTTGTTCGCGTGCAACCAATTATCCGCTCCCCGAAGGCCTCGCGCCCGTCTGAAAAATTTCCGACTGTGGGTCAGGTCTGGAGCGGTCTCCGCGACGGCTCAGCCCGGACTAATCCCCTCCACGATTGAGCCATCCCCCACTCCGCGGCTTGTGCGCGCGCAACCTGTTTTCCACCCCCAGTAGGCCCCCGCGCCCGTCAGAAGTGGGGCAGGGCTGGAGTGGTCTCCGCTCCGGCTCGGTCCGGAACGATCCCCTCCACTATTGCACCATCCCCCACTCCTCGGCTTGTTCGCGCGCAACCTATTTTCCATTTGCCGCAGGCCCCGCGCCCTAGTTTCACCGCGCCGCACTCCCCCGCGCGCCCCCACTTCTTCCGCGACCCGCACCCCCCTCATTGCCCCCTGGGTTAGATCCCGCCTTGTTATATTACTTAGTTAGTTTGCAGTTAGTTAGTTAGTTTGTCAGTTACTTAGTTAGATTGCAGTTAGTTAGTTAGTTTTCAGTTAGTTACATAGTTTGCAGTAAATTAGTTAATTTGTCAGTTAGTTAGTTTGTAAGTTAGTTGGTTTTTTGCAGTTAGTTAGTTATTTTGCAGAAAATTAGGTAGTTTGTCAGTTAGTTAGTTAGTTTGCAGTGAGTTAGTTACTTAGCAGTTAGTTAGTTCGTTTACAGTTAGTTAGTCAGTTTATCAGTTAGATAGTTAGTTTGTCAGTAAGTTAGTTGGTTTGCAGTTAGCTAGTTAGTTTATAGTTGGATAGTTAGTTTGTCTGCTTGTTAGTTAGTTTGTCAAATAGTTAAGTTTTGCAGTTAGTTAGTTAGTTTGCAGTTAGTTAGATAGTTTGCAGTAAATTAGTTACTTTGTCAGTTAGTTAGTTAGTTAGTTGGTTTGCAGTTAGTTATTTAGTTTATCAGTTAGATAGTTAGCTTGTCAGTTAGTAAGTTGGTTTGTCAGTTAGTTAGTTAGTTTGCAGTTAGTTAGCATGTTTGCAGTTTTTTAGTTAGTTTGTCAGTTAGTTAGTTAGTTTGCAGTTAGTTAGTCTGTTTGCAGTTAGTTAGTTAGTTTGCAGTAAGTTCGTTATTTTGCTGTAAATTAGTTTGTTTGTCAGTTAGTTAGATTGTTTGCAGTAAGTTAGCTAGTTTGCAGATACTTAGATATTTTGCAGTTATTTACTTAGTTTGCAGTAAATTAGTTTGATTGTCAGTTAGTTAGTTTGTTTACAGTTAGTTATCTGGCTTGCAGTTAGTTAGATTGCTTGCTGTTAGTTAGATAGTTTGTAGTCAGTTAGATTGTTTGCAGATAGTTAGCTAGTTTGCAGTTAGTTAGCTAGTTTGCAGTTAGTTAGATTGTTTGCAGCTAGTTAGCTAGTTAGCAGTTAGTTAGATGTTTAGCAGTTATTTAGTTAGTTTGCAGTAAATTAGTTCGATCGTCAGTTAGTTAGTTTGTTTACAGTTAGTTATCTGGCTTGCAGTTAGTTAGATTGCTTGCTGTTAGTTAGATAGTTTGTAGTCAGTTAGATTGTTTGCAGATAGTTAGCTAGTTTGCAGTTAGTTAGATAGTTTGTAGTTTTTTAGTGAGATTGTCAATTAGTTAGTTAGTTTTGAGTTAGTTAGTTAGTTTGCAGTCAGTTAGATTCTTTGCAGATAGTTAGCTAGTTTGCAGTTAGTTAGACAGTTTGCAGTTATTTAGTTATTTTGTCAGTTAGTTAGTTAGTTTGTCAGTTTGATATTTAGTTTGCATTTAGTCAGTTAGTTTGCAGTTATTTAGATTGTTTGCAGTTAGTTAGCTAGTTTGCAGTTAGACAGATTGTTTGCAGTTAGTTTGTTAGTTTGCAGTTAGTTAGATTCTTTGCAGATAGTTAGCTAGTTTGCCGTTAGTTAGACAGTTTGCAGTTATTTAGTTAGTTTGTCAGTTAGTTAGTTAGTTTGTCAGTTAGTTAATTAGTTTGCAGTTAGTTAGATTGTTTACACATAGTTAGCTAGTTTGCAGTTAGTTAGATTGTTTGCAGTTTGTTAGCTAGTTTGCAGTTAGTTAGATTGTTTGCAGTTAGTTAGTTAGTTTGTCAGTTTGTTAGATAGTTTGCATTATATTAGTTACCATTGTAAGTTATTTTGTTTGTTTGCAGTTAGTTATTCAGTTTAGTCAGTTAGTTAGTTAGTTTGCAGTTAGTTTGTTGGTTTGCAGTTAGTTAGTTAGTTTATAAGTTAGATAGTTAGTTTGTCAGTTAGTTAGTTAGTTTGTCAGTTAGTAAGATAGTTTGCAGTTAGTTAGATGTTTTGCAGTTATTTAGTTAGTTTGCAGTGAATTATTTCGATTGTCAGTTAGTTAGTTTGTTTACAGTTAGTTATCTAGCTTGCAGTTAGTTAGTGTTGAAGTAAACAGTTGTCCGCCTTCCACACGCGTGAGTTGTAGTGTGAGTGGGAAAAGATGCGCGAGTGGCACAACAGATGGAGCGTGTGTATACATATGTATAACGATTTTGACTAGATGGCGTATGATTGTCGCCGATCTCTTCCGACCTTTTCCTTCTTCTTCCGTAAGATCTCGCAGTGTAAACACGTGCTTAGTACGGTGTCGTGTAATTATTGCATCAACGTTAGCAGGTTATGGGCCCAGCCACGTGGCCATAGAAGAATCTAGTTTTGTGAATTCATGTTCAAATTTTGAAACAGAACTTCAAGTAAATTTAACGCAACAGGCAGAAATAAATAAATAAAAGAAATGAAGGTTAGTGAGCAACGTCTTTTTCAAATACATCGATTTAACGGTCAAAATTACCAACTGTGGCGTAGACAAATGGAAATCTCCATGACGGAAAATAAGTTGAAGCCGTATATTCTCGGTACTGAAAAACGAACTACGGAAAATAATAAAATCTATGATGAAAAGGATGCTGAAGCACAAGCATTCCTGATGCGAGGTCTAGAGTTAGAACAGTTAAAGTATTTATCCGATTGCTCTACAGCAGCAACTATGTGGGCAAGATTGCGCACTGTGCATTCTGAAAAAAGTGATCAATCCGTGCAAGTCCTACTCGATAGATTTATTAATTCTAAAATGGAGGAAAATGAGAAAATGGCGGACTTCATCGCACGAATAGTATCCCTCACTCAACGTTCGAAGGACATGGACCTTGAACAGAAGGAGCCAGTAATTATCGCCAAAATATTAAGTGGCCTTTCTCCGCAATTTGATAATGTTCGAACGGCTTGGTATGCAGTGCCCAAAAAGGACGAAACAGTTGATAGGTTAACAGATCATTTAGTAAACGAGGAAGCAATATTGAACAGTAGATCAAAGGAGGAAACCAGTGTTGAGACAGCCCTGCTCGTGAGAAGCAAATCGCGTCAATCGAGTTATAATCAAAGAAGTGAGAAAAACTCAAATTACGAGTCAAAAAATTACAATAATGATTCAAGTTCTTATAATTTCAAGAAAAATATAGGAAATTCTCAAAACGTCCAGGAAAGTGTAATTATTGTAAAACACCAGGACATTGGGCAAGGGAATGTCGAAAGAAAGCACGAGATTACCCAGACACCAAATATCAACGCTCCTTTATGGCACAAGGACCTGTGAAAAATGAAAATATTTTGTTGGACTTGATGGAAACTCCCATGATGATTCATTTCTATTAACTGCTGAATGTTCCAAGGAACACTATAATGTATGGTTCGCAGATTCAGGTGCAACGCATCACATGTCTTTTTCAGAGCGATTGGTTTAAGAATTTTGAATCATATCCAGAAAAATCTTATTGTGTAAAGGTTGAAATGGTGAAAAGATTGATGCACGTGGAAAAGGCGACGTGGATGTTCAAATTCAAGGTGATGATGGTGTTGTTCGAACACACACTATCAAGGATGTTCTATATGTTCCACAAATAGAGAAAAATCTATTGTCTGTTTACCAAATAACCATGAGAGGTACAAACGTTACCTTTGAAGAGGGAGGAAACACAATGAGACTTGAAAGAGATGGAAAAACAATTATTACTGGAGTAAGAGATGGAAACTTGTATAAATTAAAAGTCAGTCCAACAAAATTAATACAGGCAAACTTAGCAGCGTGCAATTCTCTCATGATGTGGCATGAACGTCTTGGACATGTGAATTACAGAACCTTAAGACAAATGTATCGACAACATACAGTTGAAGGACTAAATATTGTGGGTTTGACAGAGGAAGATCCATTTTATGAAGGTTGTGTTCTTGGAAAGCAACACAGAAGAAGTTTTCCGAAAAATCAAGCGCGACGATCACAAATCCCTGTTGAACTATTTCATGCTGATGTTTGCGGAAAGATGAGTACTCAGTCTATAGGAGGATCAAATTACTTTCTACTTATTAAGGATGATTGTTCCAAGTATTGTTTCGTTTATTTTCTGAAATACAAATTAGATGTTGCAGAAAAATTGCAAGAATTTTATGCCGAAGTTCTAGCAGAAAACAGACAAATAAAACAGCTAAGAACTGACGGAGGAAAAGAATTTTGTAATGCTGAAGTACAGAAATTTTTACTGTCGAAGGGTATTAAACACGAGGTAACCACACCAAAAGCTCCACAACAAAATGGCTTCGTTGAGCGACAGAATAGAACAGAAATTGATGCCGCAAAAGCTATGTTACATGCCAAAAATCTTCCAAGATACTTATGGGCAGAAGCTGTAAATACGGCTGTATATATTAAAAACCGAACAGCGTCTGAGACAATAGGCGGAACTACACCTTTTGAAAATGGTATAGAGAAAAGCCATCTGTATCACATCTAGAGTGTTTGAAGTGAGTGCTATGCACACATTCCAAAGGAAAGCTGAACAAAATGGGAGACAAACTCTGAAAAGTGTTTGTTTCTTGGGTACAGCGAAGGCTGTAAAGCTACAGAGTATATAATTTTAAAACAAAGAAAGTTTTAGTACGAAGAGATGTCGTCTTCAATTTAATTAATAATTATCACCATTTATGATTAGAAGACTTCGAATAACTGGAACGAGAAAGAAGAAAATGAAAAAGTAGCAAGAAATCTGGATGAAAACTCAGTTAAAGAGGAAAGCAGTGGACAACCTTATGATACTCCTTCGAAATACAGAAATCCACGCTTGCCGATTCCACGAGATCCTTACAATTTGCGAAACAAATCTCCAAAGGGAACTAATGATTTTGAAGTAACTCTGGCTGAAACGTTTATGGCTCAAGTAGAACCAGTAAATCTTGAAGAAGCCTTGGAGGCAAAGGATGCTGAAAAGTGGATTCAGGCAGTAAATGAAGAGCTTCATGCCTTAAAACAAAACAATACATGGACACCAGAACAAAAGACATGCATGTGATTGGAAATAGATGGGGTTTTAGAAGAAAATATAAGGCAAATGGTGAAATAGACAAGTACAAGGCCAGATTGGTTATAAAAGGATACTCTCAAGTAAAGGGTATCGACTATCAAGAAACTTTCGCACCGGTGGTTAAATTTGACTCTGTCAGATTGCTATTATCAATTGCTGCAGCTTGGAATATGAAGATTTATCAATTTGATGTGAAAACGGCGTTTTTGCATGGAGAATTGAGCGATAAGGTTTACATGGAGCAACCATATGGATTTGCAAAGGACAACCGAGTGTGTCTTTTGAAGCGAAGTTTGTATGGGTTGAAGCAGGCACCCAGGCAATGGTACAAGAAAATTGTAGACTTCTTGATAAATCTTGGAATGAAACAATGTGCTGCTGATCCTTGTGTGTTTTTCAAAGTAACTGAAAAGGATGAAAGACTGTATCTGGCGCTCTATGTTGACGATGGACTTGTCTGCGGAAATAATGTAGATTCTATAAACAATTTATTGAAGTGTTTGAGAACTAATTTTCAAATTATCTTTTCAGAGGCTCAATTTTTTCTCGGTTTACAAATACATACAAATGAGGCTAACGGGACAATAAGAGTACATCAAAGTGCCTATACGTCAAAAATACTTAAAAGGTTCAATCTTGATAATTGTGCGTCTGGTTCTATTCCAGTTGATCCAGGTTCACACCTCTCAAAAGGCGATACTAATAATAGTGAAGGTCAATATTATCCATATCGAGAAGGAGTAGGCTCATTAATGTTTTTAATGATTGCATCCAGGCCGGATCTGGCTTATGTTACTGGAGTTTAAGTAGATTTCGAGAATCCTCAGCGAGAACACTGGAATGGAGTGGTCAAGGTATTTAAATATTTAAAGGGTACTGAAAGTCATGGTATAACCTTTCTGCAGGATCGAATCAATTTGAGCTGACTGCATACTGCGATGCAGATTGGGCAGGAGACAGAGATACTAGACGAACTACGACTGGTTGGTTATGTTTGTTGAATGATCGTCCGATTGCCTGGAGTTCAAAACGTCAAACGGTGACAGCTACATCGACAACCGAGGCCGAATTTATCGCACTGTGTTTTGCAACGAAACACATTATTTGGACCAGAAAACTACTGGCTGAACTAGGGTATAATTTAAGGACGCCTACACACATAATGTGCGACAGTCAGCGTGCGATAACGATTGTTAAAATTCCGGAATCGATTAAGAGCACTAAACATATAGAAACGCAATTATTTTATACAAGCGATCAATACAGAAACGGTAACATTGATGTTCAGTATGTACAGATTGGAAATCAGTTAGCAGATCCTCTTACGAAACCGTTACCAAAGGAAACCTTTTTTTGAACATTAGAGCGCGATGGGGTATGAATTAATTGGATTGTTTTTGAAGATTTAAAATTTTGTTTTGTACAAAGATCGTGTGTGTAATGCGAGAGGGAGTGTTGAAGTAAACAGTTGTCCGCCTTTCACACACGTGTGTTGTAGTGTGAGTGGGGAAAGATGCGCGAGTGGCACAACAGATGGAGCGTGTGTATACATATGTATAACGATTTTGACTAGATGGCGTATGATTGTCGCCGATCTCTTCCGACATTTTCCTTCTTCTTCCGTAAGATCTCGCAGTGTAAACACGTGCTTAGTACGGTGTCGTGTAATTATTGTATCAACGTTAACAGTTAGTTTGCCGGTTAGTTAGTTAGATTGTCAGACAGTTAGTTAGTTTGCAGTTAGTTAGATTGTTTGCCGGTTAGTTAGTTAGTTTGCAGATAGTTAGATTGCTTGCTGTTAGTTAGATAGTTTGTAGTTAGTTAGATTGGTTGCAGATAGTTAGCTAGTTTGCAGTTAGTTAGACAGTTTGCAGTTATTTAGTTAGTTTGTCAGATAGTTAGTTAGTTTGTCAGTTACATAGTTAGTTTGTTACTTAGTTAGTTAGATTGCATTATACTAGTTACTTTGTTAGCATTTAGTTATTTAGTTTGTTAGTTAGTTAGTTAGTTTGCAGATGGTAAGCTAGTTTGCAGTTTGTTAGACAGTTTGCAGTTATTTAGTTATTTTGTCAGTCAGTCAGTTAGATTGTCAGTTAGATAGTTTGGTTGATAGTCAGTTAGTTAGTCAGTTTGCATTATATTAGTTAGTTTGTATGTTAGTTTGTTAGTTTGCAGATAGTTAGTTAGTTTGCATTATATTAGTTAGTTTGTATGTTAGTTAGTTAGTTTGCAGTTAGTTAGTTCGTTTGTTTGCCAGTTAGATAGTTAGTTTGTACTTAGTTAGATTGTTTGCCGCTTAGTTAGTTAGTTTGCAGTTAGTATGATTGCTTGCAGTTAGTTGGTTAGAGTGCCGTTAGTTATATTGTTTGCAGATAGTTAGCTAGTTTGCAGTTATTTAGTTAGATTGTCAGTTAGTTAGTTATTTTGTCAGTTAGATAGTTAGTTTGTTACTTAGTTAGTTAGATTGCATTTTACTAGTTAGTTAGTTTGCAGTTCGTTAGATTGTTTGCAGTTAGTTAGTTAGTTTGCAGTTCGTTAGATTGTTTGCAGTTAGTTAGATAGTTTGCAGTTATTAATTAGATTGTCAGTTAGTTAGTTAGTTTGTCAGTTAGATAGTTAGTTTGTCAGTTTGTTAGATAGTTTGCATTATATTAGTTACTGTTGTAAGTTATTTAGTTTGGTTGCAGTTAGTTATTTAGTTTGTCAGTTAGTTAGTTAGTTTGTCAGTTAGTTAGTTAGTTTGTCAGTTAGTTCGTTAGTTTGCAGGTAGTTAGTTAGTTTGTAAGTTAGTTAGTTAGTTTGCTGTTAGTTAGTTAGTTTGTCAGTTAATTAGTTAGTTTGCAGTAAGCTAGTTATTTTGTCAGTTAGTTATTTAGCTTGCAGTTAGTTAGTTATTTTTGTCAGTTAGTCAGTTAGTTTGTCAGATAGTTAGTTAGTTTGCAGTCAGTTAGATTGTTTGCAGTGAGATATTTAGTTTGCAATTAGTCAGTTTGCTTGCAGTTAGTTAGTTAGCTTGCAGCTAGTTTGATTGTTTGTAGATGGTTAGCTAGTTTGCAGTTACTTAGATAGTTTGCAGTTTATTAGTTAGTTTGTCTGTTAGTTAGTCAGTTTGCAGTTAGTTAGAGTGTTTGCAGTTAGTTCGTTAGTTTGCAGATAGCTAGATTGCTTGCTGTTAGTTAGATAGTTTGTAGTTAGTTAGATTGGTTGCAGATAGTTAGCTAGTTTGCAGTTAGTTAGATTCTTTGCAGATAGTTAGCTAGTTTGCCGTTAGTTATATTGTTTGCAGATAGTTAGCTAGTTTGCAGTTATTTAGTTAGATTGTCAGTTAGTTAGTTATTTTGTCAGTTAGATAGTTAGTTTGTTACTTAGTTAGTTAGATTGCATTTTACTAGTTAGTTAGTTTGCAGTTCGTTAGATTGTTTGCAGTTAGTTAGTTAGTTTGCAGTTAGTTAGATTGTTTGCAGATAGTTACCTAGCTTGCATTTAGTTAGATAGTTTGCAGTTATTTAGTTAGATTGTCAGATAGTTAGTTACTTTATCAGTTGGACAGTTAGTTTGTCAGTTTGTTAGTTAGTTTGTCAGTTAATACGATAGTTTGCAGTTAGTTAGTTTGTTTGCAGTTAGTTATCTAGCTTACAGTTAGTTAGTTAGTTTGCCTGTTAGTTAGTTAGATTGTCAGACAGTCAGTTAGTTTGCAGTTAGTTAGATTGTTTGCCGTTTAGTTAGTTAGTTTGCAATTAGTTAGATTGCATGCTGTTAGTTAGATTGTTTGCAGTTAGTTAGTTCGTTTGCAGTCAGTTAGATTGCTTGCTGTTTGTTAGAAATTTTGCAGTTATTTAGTTAGTTTGCAGTTAGTTAGTTTGTTTGAAAATTAGCTAGTTAGTTTGCAGTCAGTTACTTAGTTTGTAAGTTAGTTAGTTAGTTTGCAGTTAGTTCGTTAGTTTGTCAGTTAGTTAGTTAGTTTGCAGTAAGTTAGTAAGTTTTGCAGTTAGTTAGTTAGTTTGTAAGCTAGTTAGTTACTTTGCTGTTAGTTAGTTAGTTTGGTGTAAGTTACTTAGTTTTTGTAATTTAGTTATTTAGTTTGTCAGTTAGTTAGTTAGTTTGCAGTTAGTTAGTTAGTTTGTCAGTTAGTTAGTTAGTTTGCCAGTAAGTTAGTTAATTTGTAGTTAGTTAATTAGTTTGAAGTTAGTTAGATTGTTTGCAGTTAGTTAGTTCGTTTGCAGCCAGTTAGATTGCTTGCAGTTTGGTAGATATTTTGCAGTTATTTAGTTAGTTTGTAGTTAGTTAGTTAGTTTGTAAGTTAGATAGTTAGTTTGTTACTTAGTTAGTTAGATTGCATTATATTAGTTAGTTAGTTTGTTAGCATTTTGTTATTTAGTTTGTATGTTAGTTAGTTAGTTTGCAGTTTGTTAGTCGGTTCGTCAGTTAGTTCGATAGTTTACAGATAGTTAGATTGTTTGCTGTTAGGTAGCTAGTTTGAAGTTATTTAGATAGTATATCAGTTAGTTAGTTAGTTTGTCAGTTAGTTAGTTAGTTATCAGTATATTAGTTACTTTGTCTGTTAGTTATTTAGTTAGTTTGTAGTTACTTAGTTAGTTTGTAAATTAGTTAGTTAGTTTGCAGGTAGTTAGTTAGTTTGCAGTTAGATAATTTGTTTCTCAGTTAGTTAGTTTTCTGCAGTTAGTTAGTTAGTTTGCAGTTAGTTAGATAGTTTGCAGTAAATTAGTTACTTTGTCAGTTAGTTAGTTAGTTAGTTTGCAGTTAGTTAGTTGGTTTGCAGTTAGTTAGTTTGTTTCTAAGTTCGATAGTTAGTTTGTCAGTTAGTTAGTCAGTTTGTCAGTTAGTTCGATACTTTGCAGTTAGTTAGTTTGTTTGCAGTTAGTTAGCCAGTTTGCAGTTTGTTAGATGTTTTGCAGTTATTTAGTGAGTTTGCAGTTAGTTAGTTTGTTTGTAAGTTAATTAGTTAGTTTGCTGGTAGTAAGTTAGTTTGTCAGTTAGATAGTTAGTTTGCAGTTAGTTAGTTTGTTTGTCAGTTAGTAAGTTAGTTTGTCAGTTAATTAGTTAGTTTGCAGTTAGTTAGTTAGTTTGCAGTTAGTTAGTTAGTTTGCAGTTAGTTAGAGAGTATGCAGTTACTTAGTTAGTTTGCAGTTAGTTAGATTGTTTGCAGTTACTTAGTTAGTTAGCAGTTAGTTAGTTAATTTGTCAGTTAGTTAGTTAGTTTGTCAGTTAGTTAGATTGTTTGCAGATAGTTAGCTAGTTTGCAGTTAGTTAGATGTTTTGCAGTTATTTAGTTAGTTTGTGAGTTAGTAAGTTACTTTGTCAGTTAGTTAGCTAGTTTGTCAGTTAGTACGATAGTTTGCAGATAGTTAGCTAGTTTGCAGTTAGTTAGTTAGTTTTCACTTATTTAGTTACTTTGCAGTTAGATAGATTGCTTGGAGTTAGTTACATTGTTTGCAGATAGTTAGCTAGTTTGCAGTTAGTTAGATGTTTTGCAGTTATTTAGTTAGTTTGCAGTAAATTAGTTCGATTGTCAGTTAGATAGTTAGTTTGTCACTTAGTTAGTTAGGTTGCATTATATCAGTTAGTTTGTACGTTAGTTAGTTAGTTTGCAGTTTGTTAGTTTGTTAACATGTAGTTGTTTAGTTTGTCAGTTAGTTAGTTAGTTTGAAGTTAGTTAGATTGTTTGCAGTTAGTTTGTTAGTTTGCAGTTAGTTAGATAGTTTGCAGTAAATAATTTACTTTGTCAGTTAGTTAGTTACTTAGTTTGCGGTTAGTTAGATGGTTTGCAATAAATTAGTTACTTTGTCAGTTAGTTAGTTAGTTTGGTCTGTTTGTTAGTTGGTTTGTCAGTTAGTTCGATAGTTTGCAGTTAGTTCGATAGTTTGCAGTTAGTTATCTGGCTTGCAGATAGTTAGATTGCTTGCTGTTAGTTAGTTAGTTTGCAGTTAGCTAGATTCTTTGCACATTGTTAGCTAGTTTCCTGTTAGTTAGATGTTTTGCAGTTATTTAGTTAGTTTGTAGTAAACTAGTTCGATTGTCAGTTAGTTAGTTAGTTCTCAGTTAGTTAGTTAGTTTGTAAGTTAGTTAGTTAGTTTGCAGATAGTTAGTTACTTTGTCAGATAGTTAGTTTGTTTGCAGTTAGTTAGATACTTTGTCAGTTAGATAGTTCGTTTGCAGTTAGTTAGCTAGTTTGTCAGTTAGTAAATTAGTTTGTCAGTTAGTTAGTTAGTTTGCAGTAAGTTAGTTACATTGCAGTTAGTCAGTTAGTTTGCAGTTCGTTAGATTGTTTGTAGATAGTTATCAGGTTTGCAGTTAGTTAGACAGATTGCAGTTATTTAGTTAGTTTGTCAGTTAGATAGTTAGTTTGTCACTTAGTTAGTTAGGTTGCATTATATCTGTTAGTTTGTATGATAGTTAGTTAGTTTGCAGTTTGTTAGTTTGTTAACATGTAATTATTTAGTTTGTCAGTTAGTTCGTTAGTTTGCAGTTAGTTAGTTAGTTTGCAGTAATTTAGTTAGTTTGCAGCTAGTTAGATAGTTTGCACATAGTTAGCTAGTTTGCAGTAAGTTAGACAGTTTGCAGTTATTTAGTTAGTTTGTCACTTAGTTAGTTAGATTGTCAGTTAGATAGTTTGCTTGTTTGTCAGTTAGATAGTTAGTTTGTCAGTTAGTTAGTTACTTTGCATTATATTACTTAGTTTGCAGTTAGTTAGTTAGTTTGCATTGAGTTAGTTATTTAATCAGTTAGATAGTTAGTTTCCAGCTAGTAACATAGTTTCTCAGTTAATTAGTGAGTTTGCATTACATTAGTTACTTTGTCAGTTATTTAATTAGATTGCCGTTAGTTAGATAGTTAGTTTGAATATAGTTAGGTAGTTTGCAGTTAGTCAGTTATTTTGCAGTAAATTAGTTAGTTTGTCAGTTAGTTCGTTAGTTTGCAGTTAGTTAGTTAGTTTGCAGTTAGTTTGATAGTTTGCAGATGGTTGGCTAGTTGGCAGTTAGTTAGTTAGTTAGTTTGGCAGTTAGATACTTAGTTTGTTAGTTAGTTAGTTAGTTTGCATTATAACAGTTAGTCAGTTTGCAGTTAGTTAGTATGTTCGCAGTTAGTTATTTAGTTTCTCAGTTAGTTAGTTAGCTCGCAGTTACTTAGATAGTTTGCATTTATTTAGTTAGCTAGTTAGTCTGTCGGTTAGTTAGTTAGTTTGCATTATATTAGTTAGTTTGTTTGCAGTTAGTCACTTAGTTTGTCAGTTATTTAATTTGTTTGCAGTTATTTAGTTAGTTTGTCAGTTAGTTAGTTAGTTTGCAGTTAGATAGTTAGTTTGTCAGTTAGTTAGTTGGTATGTAAGTTAGTTAGTTAGTTTGTCAGATAGTTAGTTAGTTTCCAGTTAGTTAGTTAGTTTGTCAGTTAGTTAGTAAGTTTGCAGTTAGCTAGATAGTTTGTTTCCGTAGTTAGTTATTTGGATAGTATATTAGTTAGTTAGTTTTCAGTTAGTTCGTTAGTTTGCAGTTTGTTATGATCTTTGCAGATAGTTAGCTAGTTTGCAGTTATTTAGTTAGTCTGCAGTTATTTAGTCAGTTTGTAAGTTAGTTATTTTGTTTGCAGTTAGTTAGTTAGTCTGTCAGTCAGTTAGTTAGTTTGCAGTTAGATAGATTGTTTGCAGATAGTTGGCTAGTTTGCAGTTAGGTAGATAGTTTGCAGTTTTTTATTTAGTTTGTCAGTAAGTTAGTTAGTTTGCAGTTAATTAGGTAGTTTGCAGTTAGTTAGATTGTTTGCAGAGAGTTAGCTAGTTTGCAGTTAGTTACATAGTTTACAGTTTTTTATTTAGTGAGTCAGCTAGTTAGTTAGTTTGTCAGTTAGTATGATTGCTTGCAGTTAGTTAGTTAGTTTGCAGTTAGATACATTGTTTGCAGATAGTTGGCTAGTTTGCAGTTAGGTAGATAGTTTGCAGTTTTTTAGTTATATTGTCAGTTAGTTATTTAGTTTGCAGTTCGTTAGGTTCTTTGCAGTTAGTTAGTTAGTTTGCAGTTAGTATGATTGCTTGCAGTTAGTTAGTTAGTTTGCAGTTCCTTAGGTTCTTTGCAGTTAGGTAGTTAGTTTGCAGATAGTTAGATTGTATGCAGATAGTTAGTTGTTTTCAGTTAATTAGAAAGTTTACATTTATATAGTTATTTTGTCTGTTAGTTAGTTAGTTTGTCAGTTAAATAGTTAGTTTGTCAGTTAGTTAGTTAGTTTGCATTATATTAGTTAGTTTGTATGTTAGTTAGTTAGTTTGCATTATATTAGTTAGTTTGTATGTTAGTTAGTTAGTTTGCATTTAGTTTGTTTGTTAGCAGTTATTTACTTACTTTGTCAGATGCATAGTTAGTTTACCAGTTAGTTAGTTAGTTTGTCAGTCAGTTAGATTGCTTGCAGTTAGTTAGATTGTCAGCAGTTATTTAGTTAGTTTGTCAGTTAGTTAGTCAGTTTGCAGTTAGATACATTGTTTGCAGATAGATAACTAGTTTTCAGTTAGTTTGCGATTATTTAGTTATTTTGTCTCTTAGTTAGTTAGTTTGTCAGTTAGATAGTTTGTTTTTCAGTTAGTTAGTTAGTTTGCATTTTATTAGTTAGTTTGTGTGTTAGTTAGTTAGTTTGCAGTTAGATAGTTAGTTTGCATTATATTAGTTAGATTGTATGTTACTTAGTTAGTTTGCCAGTTAGATAGTTAGTACGCAGTTAGTTAGATTGTTTGCCGGTTAGCCTGTTAGTTTGCAGTTAGTATGATTGCTTGCAGTTAGTTAGTTAGTTTGCAGTTAGTTAGATTGTTTGCAGATAGTTAGCTAGTTTGCATTTAGTTAGATAGTTTGCAGTTTTTTAGTTAGATTGTCAGTTAGTTACTTAGTTTGCAGTTCGTTAGATTGTTTGCAGTTAGTTAGTTAGATTGCAGTTAGTTAGATTGTTTGCAGATAGTTAGCTAGCTTGCATTTAGATAGATAGTTTGCAGTTATTTAGTTAGATTGTCAGTTAGTTAGTTAGTTTGTCAGTTAGATAGTTAGTTTGTCAGTTTTTTAGATAGTTTGCATTATATTAGTTACCCTTGTAAGTTATTTTGTTTGTTTGCAGTTAGTTATTTAGTTTGTCAGTTAGTTAGTTAGTTTGCATTTAGTATGTTTGTTAGCAGTTATTTATTTAGTATGTCAGTTGCATAGTTAGTTTATCAGTTAGTTAGTTAGTTTTCATTATATTAGTTAGTTTGTAAGTTAGTTAGATTGTTTGCAGTTAGTTAGTTACTTTGTCAGTTGCATAGTTAGTTTATCAGTTAGTTAGTTTTCATTATATTAGTTAGTTTGTAAGTTGGTTAGATTGTTTGTAGATAATTAGCTACTTGGCAGTTAGTTAGACAGTTTGCAGTTCTTTAGTTAGTATGTCAGTTAGTTAGATAGATTCTCAGGTAGATAGTTAGTTTGTCAGTTAAATAGTTAGTTTGTCAGTTAGTTAGTTAGTTTGCATTATATTAGTTAGTTTGTATGTTAGTTAGTTAGTTTGCATTATATTAGTTAGTTTGTATGTTAGTTAGTTAGTTTGCATTTAGTTTGTTTGTTAGCAGTTATTTACTTACTTTGTCAGATGCATAGTTAGTTTACCAGTTAGTTAGTTAGTTTTCATTATATTAGTTAGTTTGTAAGTTAGTTAGATTGTTTGCAGATAGATAGCTAGTTGGCAGTTAGTTAGACAGTTTGCAGTTAGTTACTTTGTTTGAAGTTGTTTAGTTAGTTGTCAGTTAGTTAGTTAGTTTGTCACTTAGTTAGTTAGTTTGCATTATATTAATTAGTTTGTATGTTAGTTAGTTAGTTTGCATTTAGTTTGTTTGTTAGCTGTTAGTTATTTAGTTTGTCAGTGGCATAGTTAGTTTATCAGTTAGTTAGTTGGTTTTTATTATATTAGTTAGTTTGTAAGTTAGTTAGATTGTTTGCAGATAGATAGCTAGTTGGCAGTTATTTAGACAGTTTGCAGTTCTTTAGTAAGTATGTCAGTTAGTTAATTAGATTGTCAGTTAGATAGTTAGTTTGTCAGTTAGTTATTTAGTTTGCATTATATTAGTTAGATTCTATGTTAGCTAGTTAGTTTGCAGTTACATAGTTTGTTAGCAGTTAGTTATTTAGTTTGTCCGTTAGTTAGTTAGTTTGCATTATATTAGTTAGTTTGCAGAGAGTTAGTTAGTTAACCTGATATATAGTTAGTCTCCAGCTAGTTACATAGTTTGTCAGTTAGTTAGTGAGTTTGCATTACATTAGTTACTTTGTCAGTTATTTAGTTATATTGCCGTTAGTTAGATAGTTAGTTTGCATATAGTTAGTTAGTTTGCAGTTAGTCAGTTATTTTGCAGTAAATTAGTTAGTTTGTCAGTTAGTTAGTTAGTTTGCAGTTAGTTAGTGAGTTTGTTTCCGTAGTTAGTTATTTAGATATTATATTAGTTAGTTAGTTTTCAGTTAATTCGTTAGTTTGCAGTTTGTTAGATTCTTTGCAGATAGTTAGCTAGTTTGCAGTTAGTTAGATAGTTTGCAGTTTTTTATGTAGTTTGTCAGTTAGTTAGTTAGTTTGCATTATATTAGTTAGTTTGCATGTTAGTTAGTTAGTGTGCAGTTAGTTAGTTAGTTTGCAGTTAGTTAGTTAGTTTTCAGTTAGTTAGATTGTTTGCAGATAGATAGCTAGTTTTCAGTTAGTTAGACAGTATGCATTTATTTAGTTATTTTGTGTGTTAGTTACTTAGTTTGTCAGTTAGATAGTTAGTTTGCATTATATTAGTTAGATTGTATGTTAGTTAGTTAGCTTGCCAGTTAGATAGTTAGTTCGCAGTTAGTTAGATTGATTGCCGGTTAGTCAGTTAGTTTGCAGTTAGTATGATTGCTTGCAGTTAGATAGTTAGTTTGCAGTTAGTTAGATTGTTTGCAGATACTTAACTAGTTTGCATTTAGTTAGATAGTTTGCTGTTTTTTAGTTAGATTTTCAGATAGTTAGTTTGTTTACAGTTAGTTATCTGGCATGCTGTTAGTTAGATAGTTTGCAGTTAGTTAGATTGTTTGCAGCCAGTTAGCTAGTTTGCAGTTAGTTAGTTAGTTTGCAGTTAGTTAGTTAGTTTGCAGTTAGTTAGATTGTCTGCAGATAGTTAGCTAGTTTGCAGTTAGTTAGACAGTTTGCAGTTGTTTAGTTAGATTGTCAGTTAGTGAATTAGTTTGTCAGTTAGATAGTTAGTTTGTCACTTAGTTAGTTAGGTTGCATTATATCAGTTAGTTTGTATGTTATTTAGTTAGTTTGCAGTTAGTTAGTTTGTTAACAGTTAGTTATTTAGTTTGTCAGTTAGTTAGTTAGTTTGCAGTTAGTTTGTTAGTTTGTCAGTTAGTTAGTTAGTTTGCCAGTTGGATAGTTAGTGTGCAGTTAGTGAGATTGTTAACAGTTACTTATTTAGTTTGTTAACAGTTACTTATTTAGTTTGTCAGTTAGTTAGTTAGTTTTCAGTTAGTTTGTTAGTTTGTCAGTTCGTTAGTTAGTTTGCCAGTTGGATAGTTAGTGTGCAGTTAGTGGGATTGTTTGCAGGTTAGTTAGTTAGTTTGTAGTTAGTTAGATTGTCTGCAGATAGTTAGCTAGTTTGCAGTTAGTTAGATAGTTTGCAGTTATTTAGTTAGTTTGTCAGTTAGTTAGTTAGTTTGCAGTTAGTTAGATTGTTTGCAGTTAGTTAGCTAGTTTGCAGTTAGTTAGATATTTTGTCAGTAAGTTACTTAATTTCAAGTTAGTTAGATTGTTTGCCGTTACTTAGTTAGTTTGAAGTTAGTTAGTTAGTTTGCAGTAAGTTAGATTGTTTGCAGTTAGTTAACTAGATGGAAGTGAGTTAGATATTTTGCAGTTATTTAGTTACTTTGCAGTAAATTAGTTTGATTGTCAGTTAGTTAGTTAGTTTGTCAGTTAGATAGTTAGTTTGTCAGTTTGTTACATAGTTTGCATTATATTAGTTGCCCTTGTAAGTTATTTTGTTTGTTTGCAGTTAGTTACTTAGTTTGTCAGTTAGTTAGTTAGTTTGCAGTTAGTTTGTTGGTTTGCAGTTAGTTAGTTAGTTTATTAGTTAGATAGTTAGTTTGTCAGTTAGTTAGTTTGTTTACAGTCAGTTATCTAGTTAGCAGTTAGTTAGTTAGTTTGTCAGTTAGATAGTTAGTTTGTCAGTTTCTTAGTTAGTTTGCATTATATTAGAAAGTTTGTATGTTAGTTAGTTAGTTTGCATTTAGTATGTTTGTTAGCAGTTATTTATTTAGTATGTCAGTTGCATAGTTAGTTTATCAGTTAGTTAATTAGTTTTCATTATATTAGTTAGTTTGTAAGTTAGTTAGATTGTTTGCAGTTAGTTAGTTACTTTGTCAGTTGCATAGTTAGTTTCTCAATTAGTTAGTTAGTTTGTCAGTTTGTTCAAATCACATATTCAAAGCCTTGGTGTAACCGCTGGCAGTTTGTCAACACGGTTTGACTTTAGTGTCGTTCCGCGACCACGCCTGAGTCTCGCCGTATTGTTTTTCTTACCCGGCCGGCGAATACGAAAATTTAACCGCTCGCCTCGCTCACAGTCTGTCTGGAAGTGCGAGTCGATTCACACCAAACAATTTTATAAACCAGGAGGTCGTCAGGCTCCTCCCGAAGATTAAGCGAAGGGAGAAAAATAAAGTACGTTACACAAAATTGATATCCGAACTATCCTCAGTTCAGTGGGCCAGTTTTTTATCCTTCCATCGAATCGGTGTGCTAAACATAGGCCGAGACGATACAAAGTGGTCCTTCGAGCCGGATTAACCGCTGTGACTGTGTCTGCAAAGTTCGGTTGTGCTCGCGTACGGAGTTCGGTGTGAGCCATATTAAAATTAAGACTATTGGTTTCTGCCGTGACCTTCTTGACTCGCTCCCCGCTCTACAGTTGGACGGAGACCTGCTAGGACCGTTACAATCCGCTCCCTTCGCGCTGTTTCGTTAAAAAAAAAAAAAAAAAAAACTCAAATTTCAAAAGTGTGACTTTATCCTCTCCACGCCTACCCGCGTGTGTGATTCTAGCGAGGTCATCGCTGAACATTGTTTGATTCTTTGAGGCTAATTACTCGACTCGCACTCATTTCGAACTATAATCATGGCCGAAAGAGCAGAAGGCCTTTTTATAGAGCAAGTCACCACGATTGCCGCGATACGACGAGTGATCGTGAATTATAAGAAACTCCCGAAGGCTCAAGTTTCGCTGGCCAGGGCAAAAATCGAAAGGAGAATTTGGAGAAACTATGGGACGAATGCCGTGCAACCCACCAGTTGATACTCCAGTCCACCAAAGCGGAGGACCATAAGGGCATCTCCTACTTCAAGGACAACACTTTTCTCGACGCGGAGGACGCCTACTTCGACGCTTCGGACTTCTCAGCGACACCATCGCCCAGCTGGACGTCGGTAGTAAAACCCAGTCTGATCAAAGTAACGTTTCTATTTGTCACGATTCTGTTGCCTCCGCATCATCGCAATTACCTCGTCTTTCGCTTCCGAAGTTTTCCGGAGACTTCAATCAATGGGGAAACTTCCGTGGTTTATTCGAATCGCTCGTCGACTCAAACAAGTAGCTCACGAACATTCAAAAACTACATTATTTGAAAACTAATGTAACCGGTGACGCGGCACTCTTAATAGATAATATAAACATGTCCGACGAAAGTTACGAAAGTTGCGTGGAAATTGCTCGTCGACGAATACGAAGATGAGACCGCTCTATTGAATTCGCTCATTCATACTTTTTTTAGTTTGCCGTCGATGATGACCGAGCTTGCGACAGAGGTCTTGCGTTTTCTCGTGACAGTCACTTCCTCCCGTACCGCGTTATAAATCCTTAACCGCGCCGTATATTCGTGGGACGATCTTTTAGTATATTTGATTGCGCAAAATTTTCGAAACACACCCGCGACGAATGGAATTTGCATCGTGGCAGTTCTAAGAAATATCCCACATATAAAGAAATTAACGAGTTCATGACTCTTCGCATACGCGGTCTCACCGACTATCTCGCCGCCAGCGACAGCCCGTCGTACAAAAACAAAGTCGTTTTCGACGCTCCTAGGAATCGATCAAGCGTCAATAACGTCTCGGTTGTTAAATGTTGACTGTTCCGGTGATCATATGCTCTTTAAATGCGAACGATTTAAAGCTAAGTCCCTGGATCAGCGAGTTTCATTTGTAAAGCAAAATAGACTTTGTTTTAATTGCTTACGTTTCGGTCACCTTACTTCCGAATGCAAAAGTACGAATCGATGCTTTCTGTGTAAGCGAACTCATCACTCGCTTTTGCATCGAGCCGCTACCTCTCTCAACAAGACGACTAGCAACGTATCGGTAAATGATTCCGTCGACAAAGCTAATGCATCCGACGCTACAAACAAAGAGTTTCCGGCGTCAGTGCAGACCGTCTCCTCGTCCAAATTCACCTCTCGGAATACGCTGTTGGCTACCGCATGGATAGTGCTCCTTACCGCTGAAGGTCGTGCCTTCAAACTCCGCGCGTTGCTAGATCAAGGATCTTCCTTTAGCTTCATTTCCGAGTCGGTCTGTCAGTTAATGCGTACGAAAAGACATCGGGCGAGGCTTCAGATCTCAATGCTTCGGGGAACAATATAGTGGAGTAGCAAAATCACGCGTACTCGTATAGTTAGAATCTTGCCATAATTTAAAGTATCCTTTCCGCTGTCCGCGCACGTTTATCAACGCATCACTTACGCTGGCTAAAGAGCGCGCCTTGACTTACAATCTTGGCCGCATCTACGCGATTTGCCGTTAGCAGATCCAACCCGTTAAGTGGCCACCCGATTCACGTCTTAATCGGTGCTGATCTATACGGATCGCTTTTTACTGAACGATCTTCGCCAAGGTCCAGTCGGTACTCCCACTGCTCAGCTCACTGCCCTAGGATGGATTATTTCCGGACCAACTGGGCCACGTGATTCCCGTCAGGAATCTCCTCTCTTGTCAATTGCGTATCTGCAGAAGAGTTAGATTATTCTTTGCGTCGTTTTTGGGAACTCGAGGAAGTCCTTCAAGACCCTCGCTTTCCGAAGAAGACGAAAATGTGAGCGTTTTTTTCACGATACTCATACTCGATCACCTCAAGGACGATATATCGTACGGCTCCCATTTAAGAGTACACTCATTCGATCTCGAAGGATCGCGGGAAGTTGCTTCCCGTTTTTACGCCAAATTGAGCAGCGGTTGCTCAAACAGCCGGATCTCGAGTCTCAGTATCATGATTTTTATCGAATACCTTTCCATGGTCACATGGAACAAATTGAAGAACAAGCCTCGAACATCTCATCAATATACTACATTCCTCATCACCCTGTAGTGCGACCGTCCAGTAGCACAACTAAGCTTAGAGTCGTATTCAACGCGTCCGCTAAAGCTAATTCCGGACAGTCGTTAAACGACTACCTCATGATAGGTCCAAAACTGCAGCGAGATTTAGCAGCTATTATTCTACGCTGGCGGCTATTTCGTTACGTATAGACTGCCGACATCGCAAAGATGTTCAGACAAATCCGAATCAATCCAGCGGATGCTGACTATCAGAGGATATTATGGCGACCGTGCAGAGACCAGCCTATTCTTTCGTACCGATTACTTACCGTGACGTATGGTCTCGCTTCCGCGCCATATCTTGCTATTAAAGTCTTAGATCAATTAGCTCTCGACGAAGGCTCCAACCTTCCCGCCGCTACTCCTGTTGTGCAAGATTCAATTTATGTCGATGACGCTATTTTTGGTGCGAACGATATTCATACTTCCACGAAATTCGTAGACAATTAATCGAACTCCTGAGTCGAGGCTTTCAACTTCGCAAGTGGGCCGCCAACGCGGCTGAACTGTTAGAAAACATTCCTCCTTCCGACCGTGAATCAACTTCCGATCATCCGCTCGGTGAGGACGAGTCTCAGAAAGTTCTCGGTGTCACATGGAACCCTTCCGAAGATACTTTCCGATTTCGCATTGACTTTTGTTTACCCGCGAAAGGTACTCAAGAAATATACTCGATCGTTTCAAAGATATTCGATCCATTAGGATGGGCCTCCCCGTGATTATTGTGGCAAAATTAATGCTACAAGAGCTTTGGCTCCTAAAGAAAGATTGGGACGACGAAATTCCTGTCGACCTTTGTAAAAATGGCACGAGTATTGCGAACATTTATCACAATTAAGGGAAGTGAGAATACCTCGCTGGACCGGCGTGCGAAACAATAATGTCGCGATAGAATTACACGGATTTGCCGATGCGTCACATCGAGCCTATGCTGCCGTGGTTTATTTAAGAGTCCTTCACTCTCTATCCGAAGCTCAAGTTGCATTGCTGACGGCAAAAGTAAAGTAGCTCCGCTCAAAACCATAAGCATTCCGCGCTTGGAATTAAACGCGGTCGT